>VXAV01000340.1:95850-108067 GCA_013399715.1 Alectura lathami
AGCTATTACTGTTTAAATAATAATAATAATAATAATAATGAGAGCTGACAAGGTATGGAACTGACTGACAGAGTACAGAAGTGTTAGATTAATTTTCATTTCAATAACTACAAAGTAATATGCCGTTGGAGAAACCTGTGTGGAAATGGCTCGGTGACTAAGACTGCCGGTGAACTCTCCTACCAGTGTAAATGCTTTTTATTGAAAAATGGTCCATGTAAAAGGCACAGCTGTTAGGCAAATATGTTGTTAGATCCTTCATGGGACAAAAAATTGTTGGCCTACAATATCTGAAAATCTTTCAAATTCCACTTCCATATGAACAAATGGAAAAAAAAAAAAAAAAAAAAAAAAAACTTGCCTTCCCTGTTTTCCCTCTTTATAATGCTCTATGGCAAGGCATTTTGCAAACCAGAGACATTTTTGTGAACAATCCCAAGGGTAACATTTTCCCATGGTAACAAATCTGTAGATTTTAATGCATTTTGCTAGTGGTAATCAGTTGCAGATTTGAGATTACCTAAAAATTGCAATTTCTATTTGAGGGAAAAAAAAAAAAAAAATTGCAAAACAATGAAAGCTCTGCTCCTATACAGATGGAACAAGATTTTGGGGAGGAAACCTGAAATGGACTTGCTCCTGGGAGACAAATTGTAACCAACTGGCAATGGTGATTTCTCCATCATAAACAAATCACCATATAAGTAATTAACATTTTCTCTGTAATATTGGGCTTCTCTGTATTAACCATGTGTCACCTCTTCAACAGGAGCAACGCATAACTCCTCATTGTTTCTCTGAAATATCTATAATAAAAATTCTGATTTTCTCACCATGACTTGCAGCCCCATTGAAGGCTCTGTGCAGTTTCACATGCACTTGAGCACACCCAGGATTTCACTCTCAGACTTGATCAAATCTTTAAGTAAAAAGAAGTGTCTTACAAACAATTACAGAATTTTCCATCAACACAAAATTCATCAGCCTCAAAAGCACTGACAGTCATAGAATAACTATTTTTTTGTGGGAGCCTACAGGAAACTCAAGGTGTAGGATCTGGCTTATTACTACATTTTTATAGGCATAAAATTCCTTCATCAGGCACATGGAAAACTAGAGCTCCCTCACAAAGGATGAATGTTTCACAGCCATTATCAGTAAGCTTTCACACTAAGGTTCGGGATTGCCACAAAATGCTATTATCAATACTTTGCGTGCAGCTCTGCCCATCAGCGGTATTTGGCATGGATTTTAAAATACAGTAGACTTGAGTTTTCCAGGGATCAGCCATCACTCCTGTGCTCTCTCTGGAGTGACTACTGGAAGCCAAAAGCATTTAAGCAAAGGTAGATAAAATCAGCAGCACCCTATGTGGGTTCTTTCTGGTTTCCTGCAAGTAAACAGACATGTTTACAAGGGGCTGTACATTCACATCAATCATAAGGTGACTCTGTTTACAGTAGAGGAATTTCCTGCAGGCTTTTGCTGTCCTGGTTTCTTTCTCTTTGTATTTACTTTTGTTCAAATGCAATTTAAAAAAGCCATAGGTACTCCAGCTCAATTCAACATGTGACATACTGAAATCTGAAGCAGGCGATAATTCATGCCCAGATTTAGTTGTTATTTTTCTTGTTTGTTTGTTTAAACTAACACATGCCTCTACATTAAAAAGCCACTTTTCTCTACCCAACCAATTCATCTACACCTGGCAAGAAAACAGTTTTGATTTCTCTCTCCATAAAGAACTGCTTTTCTCATCAAGCCCACAGAACACCAGAAGCCCACCTGACACAAAGACTGGGCTTTTATTTCAGGTATCTAGGAGACAGATCCCTCAGAGGAATTAAAGTCAAAATGTTATTGAATGCAAATGAAAGACTAGCATTAGTATGAGCTGAGCAGCTGTGGATTAAGGAGCTCTGCTGCCATGAATTCTACACCCCTTGATAGAATAAAGACTAACTGACTTCAGAATCAGGAATGGGGATTTAATTTGAAGAACTGCTGCAGAATTTGGCTGCAGACTTCATAATTTGGACAGAAAACTGCATCTCAATAGCAAGTTCTTCATTTTCTATGAATCATTTTCATAGGAGGAGAGAATCTGACTCCTACAATGCTCATCTTCAGTTTCCTTCTCTGATTCTTCCCTAAAGCGCCAGCTGTGCCCAGAGAAGCAGGCCTGCTGCTCCTGAGGCACAGAGGTGAGCGAGGCACAAATCAGTGACAGTCTACACATGGTTCTTGCTTGCAGTGAGCTTACGCAAAAGCACAGTACACTGGGCAATTACTATGCTGTCTGTGATGGCACAGACCTTGCAGATCTTCACTGCCTGAGCTGTTTGCCCTCCATTCTGCTGTGCAATGTGACCATGTGTTAGGTCACTGTGGTTTATTGTACCTGACTGCATTAACAGGTCAAACAGAAGTAGTGCCTGGAGAAGGCACTCTCTTGACACACAAGCTTGTGTATTCCACAAAGGCCAGTATAGAAGAGCTAGAATGGGAAGTGCAAAGTTTTGCTGAGAAGACAGTAGACCACTATTTCCAAGTGCCAGAAGAGGGAAGTACAACCCCATTTGCCCTTCCAAGTAAAAGAAGTTCAGCTGGAGAAACCTGAGCAGGGCCCACCTGAATATGAGGTTTTGAGAATATCTTTCCAGTAGTTTCCAATGCACAAGCTATAATTCAGTATAAAAATGAGCCTAGTACGGGCGGTCTTTGTTAGCATCTGTTAGCAAGCATGTCAGCTAATCAATAAATTTTTATTGCCAGATACCTACAGGGCTGGAAGAGATACAATTTCTGACATTATTTTCAGTGTTCTTCTTACAGCTCATCTTCCTGGAAGCAGTTTCCCTTCGCCTTGTGTGGCATTGTTACTCATCTTCACCGATGCTTATCTAGCTCTATCAGTCTGCAAATGCCCATCAGAGTGCTGTGTCCCTCTAGACACGGTCACTGAACTCACGCAGCTAATCCTCTCCTCTCCATCACTTCATCCTGCCAGACTGTCACCCTCAGCTAGGTCAGGATTCAGCACTTCATGGTGGCAAGCACCCCTGTAGATGACATGCACTGTCCCCACAGAACAGCTCTGTGCTCTAGGCAGAGAGGGAAAAGCTGGGACTTGGCAATGCACAACAAACAAACCTTCCCAGTCCTGTAATCCAATTTTCAAAGCAGCACCTCGTACCACATTTGTGCATTGCAGGTGAATAGAGCCAGAAGCCATATCTGTTAGCAGCCCTTGCCTCAACCATAGACTTCTACAGAGCTATTTGGCACACAGGAGAATACATGCTAGCAAGCCTGAAACTGCCTCCTGGAAACTTCCCAGCCTCTCTTCTTGCTTTTGCAGATACCTCTTTTCTCTTCCCAGGTATCTGTGTGTTTTTCTCTCCCATACCCTGGCAGAGCTCGGGGTTCTTCAGTGCTTTGTGCTTTTGAGGAATCCCAGCTGCACACACGCAGCACAGAGATAACTGACAAGTGGTGCTAAACCCCAGGTGCTTCTCTGTACCTTTGCAGGAGGAGATGTAGCAGAGCAAACAGGGTGCTCACAAGCAACTAGGGAGTCCTACATTCTCCTCCTGTCACTGACCTCTTGGCATTCAGCATATGCTGGTAAAATCAAGCACCACCATGCCTTGTCACTTTAGATTAATGCACTGCACTCAGTAAATAATAACACACTGCTGTGTGGGCTAGAGTGACTCAATGCTTACAAAATATAATCAGCAGAATCAATACCAAGTATATAGAATATATTATCTCCAGGCTACTGTCTGAAGGGAATAAAATCAAGGGAAAATTTGTCTACTGTAATTTTCAGTAAATTGAATAAGGCAATATCAATTAAAATAGGAGATGCAGCCAGCATTACCATGCACGCTCTGGAAAACACATCAATATCAATAGTATCTTGGAATAACATATTTAAGAGAATTAATTTAATTCTGAATACTGTCTTGCCGCAGGACCTGTTTCTATTTGTCCCAAGACATGTTGAAACAATAAAGAACATTTTCTTACCAAGCCCCTGCAAAAAAATTTCTCTTAAGGCTTAAAAAATTGGCAAAAAGCCTTTTGCAACAGAAATGGAAATCCTCCTTGTCGCATAATCATCACACTGCCTTGAAAAATTCATAGGGATATTGTTGACTTAAAAACTTACAGGTTTAAAGTGAGATCCTTTCCTGGTAAAGACAAGCAAGCAACCTCCCTTTAGCTTTAGAAATGGACAACACTGAGCAAAGTTTCCCAGAGTTTCTTCTCAGAGTGCAGAACAAACAGCCCATTTCCGTAAGTGCTTAGACACTACACAGAGACGAAGCACATGCTGTACTTGACAGGTTGGTTCTAATGTGTTTATTTGGCTGCAGGACGACGAAATTCTCCTAACTGCAAAAACAACCCAAAGGACCATTGGGTATTTTGAAGATCTAAAAACAACCAAGACACTACACTACGTGCACAAGCATTTGACGTTTGTCTTACATTAACCAATCTAAAAGGTCATTTAGATATACCTGAAATGTACATAAAACTCTGGTGGGCTGGTCAAAATGGTGAGGCTGATCAAAATGAGATACTTTGAATTATATATGGCTGCAGTTTTACATTCTTTGAAGAAAAGTGACTGAACTATAAGAAAAGAGGGGGATTACTTCTGTGAACCTCTTGGAGCAGTACCTGCCACACAGAAGATACTGAGGAATAAGAAACATATCCCTTGCATCCCATATGCCTTGATATTCTGGATGGAAACACTAGAGGGTAACCTGACATACTGTGCGGTACAGTCATTTGTGCTGTCCTTAGGCATAGATGTAGAAAATCATTTCAGCATATAATTAAGGCCCTCTGTGGACAGTGTCAAAGCTAAGCACATGTCCAAGTGCGCTGCTGAACTGGCTGCACTGGTGAATCAAGATTTTCAGCTGTGAGGCTTTGAATGAGGATCTTTCTGCCTGTACCAACAGGCAAAAATCTTCTGCCTCAGAGTTTGGTGACTGCTGCAGCTTTGATCTATTGGTAACTTCTAAGGCTGAGCAACAAACAGAAAGCAGGCACTAGGGCAGTGCTGAGGAGCATAAGAGAATAACATAAGCAATCAGGGATAAAACTCAGAAGGATCAATCCAAGTCATAGTAGGAGATGTATACAGCAAGAGATGTCACAGCCAACAGGAAACGTTTTAAAAGCTTAAGTATCAAGATGCAAAGAAAGTGCTGGTGGGCTGCTCACCTGGGAGCAGGGCTGTGATCCCTGAGGTCAGAAGCAAGAAGTGCTGTCAGCAGGGCATAACTGGCCCAGGGCTCTGCTAGACCTCACATCCAGGCGAGTTGTCCTGCTGTCTCATAGGTAAGCTGGCATAGCACAAAGGTGCAGTGGAGTTCAATTTCAGGCACTGTTGGGCTCCTTGCAGGGGATTATCCCTGCACACAAGAGGGTCATTCATACGCTGTGCTGCCAATAACTCCTGGGATCTCCCTCAGAGCTCTGCTTGCCCTGTTGTCATAAGCAAATCTGGGATTTAAACTGTAGTCTCTGGGCATCACATGCAACTCTCTCTGTATCCAGGTGGCATTTCTTAGGATATACCTGTGCCTATCTGCAAATATGCTTCCCATGCAGCAAACAGAACAGGAAAGTGGACCTCCTCTAGAAAGCAAAAAATATCCTGATGTTAACCTGTGACTGAGGAAAGATTATTTTCTTGCAAAGATATTTGCCATCCAAACCAATGCAACTGTCCTTCATTTTGATCTTTACCAGGAATTATTAGCACCCCTTCAGGAGAAAATCTGCCTCCTATATTCTGTTTCCAGCTGGCTCCAACTCATTCATGCTCTGAATGTCCCACTGGATTCTTCTAATATTCTATAAAGTGTCAGCTTAAATCCCTGTAATCCATGACCTCGACTACGGCTATTGGAATACAGTAGGAAAAATAATGTTTGGGGACAGTGAAGCCAAACTGTAAAAAGCAGCCTCTAAATACAACTGCTTCTTCAAAAATGAGTCTTTGAATGTCCAAGGGTGGGGCTGCTGCTATGTAAACCAGGTTATTTAGATATCACGTCTCCAGGTATGATCACATCTGCTGAAGTCTGAAAGAGGCAGGGAGAAAGGGAACATGCAGAGATATGCGAATTTTCCATTTGCAGCACTGGTAGTGTACATTTATCTTGAAAACCTCTCAAATGTGAAATAGTCTAACAGAATGTTCTCCCCTAAATGTTGTGCTTGGGAAATGGTAAAAAGTGGCACAATTTCTCTATATAAACACAGGCAAAGAAGGCTTTTGCCCCAGAAAAATGCAGAATTTCCTGCACTCTAAATGCTGGTCTCTAATGGTAATTGGTTAGCTAAAAGACAGGGGATTGATGCAATGATCAATTGATTAAATCTGTTGCCCTTTTTTATGCTCAGGGCGGCCAAGATGGCCAGCTGACTGGTGACTTGCTTCTCCTCTTCCTGAGCATATTGACAAGTGAGGCTTTTTAGCAGCTCTAGGCTAATAATTGAACCAGGACCAAACTTTGTCTCAATTCAAAATCTCTCCAAATTCAAGGGAAGGGAGTGAGAAGAGGGGGAAGGTTTAAGTCTGGGTGAAGATCCAAGTATTACATACTGAATGTAATGCAGCAACCGAGTGAAGAACCAACAATGAACTAATGATTAATAATGAATCTGTCACACCCTAAGCAACAGCATACCATCTTCTAGCAGCACGTCAGCTTTAAATGGCATTTATAAAAACCCCTTCAGTGTGTTAGATTTTTATTTCTTCACTTTTATGTTGGAACATGGTTGTCCTTGAGCCCAACTTGTCCCAAAATAAACCACAATTTTTAAGTGCACATTATGAATATCCTCATGAATATAGTAGTTCTCAACAGCATTTGACATTACGTCCAAGGTCATTTACTCACTAGCTTGTAAGGGATCCTTAGCCACCCGCAAGTGCAAGTCTATCACAAACCTGCGGGTCTTAAATGAGCTAACAGCACGTACCGCCTCCAGCCATGTAGGGTAAGTGTGAAAATGCCTCTTAGATCAGATCCTAGAGATAGCCTAGGGATACCGATGCATTCAGGTTTGAAATTCATGGCAAAACAATCCCAGATAAAAATGTTGTGAAAAATTCAGTCTTATAATGTCTTAAAATCATTTGAGTTATTTCACTGGGAGCACAGCTTTTAGAATTACAGGCCTATTTAAAGGGTGCATGTGGTACTCTTGTAACAGAAATACTCTAAATTATCTAACAGCAGAGAACTGGTAAATGCTTCATGTAAGATGAACCTGAGAGCACACCTCTCCCCCCACACTGTTGTTTTTTTGGTTGTTGTTGTTAGTAACATGATACAGTGGTCTTAAGAGACACATTTCCCGTAAGTATCCTGGATTGCACCTTCATACTTTAGTGCATGGCGATTGCATGAGCAGTATTGTATGTGCAGCTCTACCCATCTGGGTGCAAAATCTGCACTTGCTATATTTGGAGGCAGAGTAGAAAGCCAGCTGGCATTTCCTCCCTTTCTCCCCACAAGATACCCCTTTATAGACAGCAGTCGCCAAGTACTAGGCCACACCAGTCACTCATCTTGACTCAAGTGTTTGTCAGGGTTGCCATTAGTCCATTTTCCTGCGATTCACACCTCTAGCATTTGAGCACCAACCAAACTGAACCAAGGAGACATTCAAACATTACAGATCAACTCAGGCTACTTTATAATTAGAAATCAGCCTCAAGCTACAACAGTTCTTGAGACTCTTAGCTATCCTCCAGCTCGAGTATATATTGTACTCCCTGCAAATCACTTCAATTACAAATTTACATTGCACAGTCAAAAGTCACAGGGAAGAATGGGGCTCCCACTGAGCCAGGAAAAATGCCAGGAGACGGAATATATGGCCCTAGCCACATGTGAAATCTAATCCGAGAGTTTCTTCAGTTAGTGGAAGTCTTTTTTTTAGATACAATCAGATCAGCCCCCTTAAGTTTTATAATCAGTTGCTTGCCTTTATTTCACAAGATACTTTTCTCAAGCACTGGCTTAAAGGTTACCTTACTCTGGTCTAGCGTGAGCTGGGAAAAGATAAACATGAGTGCCTACAAGATAAAGAGGCTCGCACTCCATAGCACAATCCTCTATTGCATCTGTTCACTTCATATGAACAACTGCTGCAATTCGGTGTTTCTGTTCCAATGTATTAATGCGTTTCATACATCAGTGGTAAGCGATTAGGAAAGCAGACCCAACACGGCAAACAGCACACCAGCTGAACTGCGCGTGTGGGATGATCAGCTGCCAGCCTGAATCCACATGGATTTGGTTACCTGTTGCCCCTGTGCAACACAGTAATCAATATTAAGGGATTACACTCTAAGAACATGAGTGGGGTTCAGTTTTCTCTAAGTGACCCAAGCACATGCTCAACGTGTTTGTATGAGGAGATCAAGTGAAAGATCCATTAGACAATAAAGCAGCACAAGCCCACGTTCCTGTGGGCTGAAATCAAGGGCATATTTTCAAGCTCTGAGTAGCCTGAAGAAACCTGATGCCATCTGAAACAGCCCTCAGTCAGTGAGCAGTGACTGGATAGAAAATTCTTATCAGCTTCTTATTCTGCTTTGTACCTTGTTGGGTTTTTGAAGAGTCTCAGTTAAAAAAAAAAAAACAACACATAAAAAACCCTAAGTAGCATCCTAGAAGGAGAAATAGAAGTGTCAATGTTTTCCTTATGAAGTGGTTCATGTATTTGCCTCCAATAACTTTCACAGAAGTTCAGGATGTTCATGGGGAGAGGCATAACAAAATCAATCTGCATCTGGAAAAGCTGCTGTGTTCCTTACTTGTTGTAACCTGAAGCCATTGACTTCTTATTACAAAAAAAAAAAAAAAAAAAAAAAAAAAAAAAACCCTCAGAATCTAATGACCTAATGGTTATGTAACATCATGTAATACATGACAAGGAATNGATATCAGAAGGAATCCTGCTGTGGTTTTGCTGGTACTTTGAACAGGTCCACTGACAGCAATAAACACCTACATAGATAGCAGAGTATAGGGCAATTTCAAGTCAGGCCATAAAACAGCAAAGCCAGATGAACACTGGGGGGAAAAAATAAAAATAAAAAAAATCTAATGGGAATGCAGTTGGTGATCTACTACGGCAGTATAAAGCCACGTACTCTGATCACTCGTTCTGGCCCAGAAGCTGAGTGTCCGAAAAATACTCATGAGTTAAACACTGAAGCATCCCATGGAAGTTGGGAGGTATCCTTTGCCCCACACTGCAGTCTGGGAACTCTGATCCCAGAAGGACCACGGGATGCTCATTCAGGAAGCCACTGACAGCACTGGGACTGAACCCATCACTCCCAGCCTTTTGTCTAACCAGAAATACTGTCCTTCCTCCAAGATGTAAGAAGAAAATAGACAAAGATATGGTGATAGGTTGATCTGAGGATAAATGCTGTGCTATATTTTCCACCTTGGACAGTAGTGATAAAGACAATAATTTGTACATTGAAAGTACAGGAAGCTTAGTAATGCATTTTCTGTTAATAAATGTTTAAGACATAGTCATATAATGTCAAACCCAAGTACTCAATTTTATGATTTAGTCCCTAAAATCATGAGATTAGTACTTAAATAGTATAACTTGGCAGATTATTTTCTTTTAAACTTGCCTTTTGATTTCTGAGCCTTGAGCCTTAATTTCCAGATTTTTTTTTTTTTTCCTGTGATGAGGAGGGCTAGAAACTGCCTTGATTTTTGAAAGCTGAGTTTCTCCCTTAATTACATGAATGGCTCTAGGAAATGCACCAAATATCACATAACTTGGCATTCTTACTGTGTTTCATGTTCAAAGAACTTTACAAACTCAGCTAACAAATTCTGCAAGCAGTAATGTATTTGGAAGCGGTCAAAAATTGTTGCTCTGGGCAGGACCTGGGTCCCAGACAGGGCTTGCTGGAGGATCAGGTACTAAGCAAGCTGTTTCGGGGTCATAGGAGGACTCATAAATGGGATGATAGCTCTGGATTCCTCCTGCCTTGAAAGCACACTTCCCTTACTAAAGATATTAGCATTCCGCTGCAGCCCGATCCACTCTGGGGCATCTGTTTACATGGCCTAGTTAATTTTTACTTACTTGTGTTACTAACCTATCTTTCTAGCCAACCCTACAATAATAAAACATCATACAACGGCAATAAAAAAAAAGTATGCAAAAATCTTTTAAACTGAAGTGCCGCACACCTCTAGGACTTGGGGAGCAGCAGCAAAGCACAAAGTGTCAGCTTATGTTTCGGCACCTGCCTTTCTTCCTCATCCACCCCCACAAAATTTTAACAGGAGTGTTTATTTGGAGAAAGACAAATTAAAAGCTAATGGATAAGAGATGCACACTGGGGATTCAGAGAGCTCCAGTCTAGGAACAGAGAAGGTCTCATTACACCTGGAGAGCCTTTTCCCTTTCACTGCTAAATCCCACTTTTGGGCATCCCTTCTGGAAGGCTTTCTGAGGTTGGCTGTGTTTGGGTTGCTTTGAAATGCAAGTCTCCCCCGCTTTGTTTGTTTTTGAAATGGTTTGAAAGGGAGGAGCAGACGTCCTTGGCTACTAAGGCTGAGCTTTCCCAAAACACAAGCTGCTGCTCTTTGTTTGCTTCTCGTTAATTAGCTGTGTGTCTAATTAGTGACAGGTTCCCTTTGGCTTTCCTGAAACCAAAGCCGCTCCATGTCAGTAGAGGTCCATCAGGGGACTTGTCAGTGCCCGAATGGTTTCCAGCTGCTCTGCAGCCCTCTGCACAAGCACATGTGCACACACAGACACATACCCACTCAGCCAACTGACTGGTGACAGCCCTGCCAGTGGAGAAATGAGTCACTGTGTCTATGCTGAAACCCTGAGTTCAGCCAGATCCAAACTGCAATGTCCCTCCCATTTCATCCCATCACCTCCTAATTTACTGTAGATACAGATCCACAGCAGGACAGAAACCAGGATTTTGGCTTCTAATCCTTTGTTCTAATCCACTTTCTCTTCCCAGTGTTTTCATCCAACACTCTGGTCCAGGTTCATCCCTCAGTTACTCCAGTCCAACAACACCCAAGGGTGAAAACAGCTTTTCAGCTGCACAGAGCATCACTCAGCTTTCAGGGCACTCACTGTAGGATACTGTTATTGCAGTTTGTTTGTTTAACAGAGGTAAGCTTGGCCTGTTACCAGCTTTAAATTCACATTTTTGGGGACTCACTGAAAAATTTCTTCAGCTTAGTGTGAGAAAGAGGAAAGACACAGACTTGCACCATCCCAGGGGACTGCTGAGACTGTTCCTCCCCCACGCACACACTTCCTGCTCTTCTCTGCTCACTTCCCCCCTAAGGGTTTCCATCAGCAGGTCCCTAAAGAGAGAGGAGTTTATTTAATTCCCCACTGATGTCAGATCCTGTTGGTGCTAGAATGATTGATGGGCAAGACCTGTGACTGACAGGAAGATGCGCTTTCAATTAGCTGTGTGGGCTATTTCGCTCTCTCTGCCCTTGCTCCCCGCAGTCTCTCTGGGGCAGTGCTCTCATTTCAGGGCTTCTCTTTGGGCCAGTGTTCTGTACTCCCTACCCTCTGTTACATCAGCAGCACCATTTTAAACAAACATGGCTTGTTTTAATCTGGGTAAAACTGAACATAGAACTCTCTGCCTCAGGCATAAAACCACCCCAAAACCCATTAACTCTGGGCCAGCAAAGACGACATTTCTCCCAATAAATGCATTCTTGGAAGCCACAGGATTCACAGCACTTGATTCAAAACCTCTCCAAAGCCCTAGGTCTGTAGCACCTTGCAGATCACAGCTCCAGAGACTCAGACACAGAACCAGAAGAAAAATCATAATCCTTACATAGTCTCAACTCCTCTATTTCAATATCCACTCTAAGACTGGATACCACACAAACTGCAATTTCTCCTAGAAAACACTACCAAGTACAAAGCAGATGTGAATGCATCCTTTTTGATTTCTTCTTTCTGCAGAACATACAATATCTTAGCTCTTGTTCTAGCACAGCCACTTGTGAAAACAGGACAGCATGAGTACATCAAAAAAACATTTTCACTGCCTCCCCTTAGCATTCAGTCGAGACTGCCAAATTAACGCACCTAAACAAAACTTCTGCAAATGTAATAAAACCAAAACAAC
>VXAV01000340.1:108157-170587 GCA_013399715.1 Alectura lathami
AAATGATGATGGTTAAACTAAAAGTATCCTCTGAGTTTTCAACATGGTCTTCAGTTAAACCATGATTTAAAAAGTTCACCCAGAGGATTCTGATATAGAGCACTAAACCATATATTAATAAATCCAGTAAGTCTGTTTCACAGCAAGAATCCAAAGGACCATCTGCTTTGACATCATAATGTCCAGGGAAATATTTGCTTTGCAAGCAGTCTGTAAAACAGTCCAACTCTCACTTAGGAGGCAAACAATTTTTACAAAGTTAATGTGCTACTATTTATCTCCGAGTTGTGCTCAATATACATTTTCGTGGAAATCTTTTCCTACATCAAGATTTTCCACGAAGAAGAAATGGTGAAATCTGAACACTGACTCCAACCCAGAAGACTGAAACCACTTCCCTGTGTTAGAGTTCTAGCCATAGCCAGATGTGAATGAACAGCAGGTGCCAACAGAAAATATCAGCTCTGAGCTCACATGGCCCTCACCAGCCAAATCCAAAGCATAAAGACAGATATTTAACTTCCCACACTATAGGCAATCTATCCAATGACAACTGTGTGGAGATCAAAGAAATCAGGGCAGTAATGAAGAAAGAACCTATGCTGTCCTGGGACAATTGATCTCAGAAACAAAAACGATTAGTAAAGAGTTGAAGAGAGGTATGGACATTTTATTGGTGCCATACTGAAGATATGAATGTCAGGCCTGCCCACCTGATCAAACAAAGCTGTTCTGAGGAACTTACGTGAAATTAAATCACGGCCAGAGAAACCTACCTTAACCTAAACCACCTGTGATTGGTTGTCTGTGTTCCATCCTGCCATCCACAAACACATTCCTGGTCTAATCTATGGCCAATAGATCTATACAGACAATACAAAGCTCTCTGCTCTCAGCCCACTGGTTCTACTATTTCCCAGAAGCACTGCTGTCCTTTGCAGTTTACAGAAGCATCTTTAATTCAGTTCTGGAAAAGCACACCTAGAGATTTCCAGCATTTATATATAATCAATGAATTTGGGATAATCTGATCTGAACTGGCTGGTACAAGGATTCCTTACTTACACAAATTAAATAGCGTGGTAGTGTCAACAGCAACTAACTGCAGTTACAAATTTGTATGCCTTTATGAACACAGAGCCGAATCTTCCTTCTTTCATTGGGACGGTGTATTTCAGGGTCAGCTACATTGTGCTTGCACTGTCTGAGGAAAAATTCTCCAGAAGACTGGAAATAAATAACTTGTAACAGAGATCCTTTTCCACATCTCCTTGTGGCAGAAGAAACCTCCAAGGAACGGCTCTAGCATAGCTTTCCAGCTTCTGTTGCTTTTCTAATTCACACACAAGAATTCGCACACTAGAAAATGCCATGTTACGTAGACAGAAATGAAAAAGAAATCAAGCACCTGACAGATTTGGTTTGGGATTTAGGTGACATGCTTGAACAGATGCATAAGAAACAGCACAAGACTTTCCTGTATGACTCATTGCTCATCCCTTATCAACTGCAATTAGGAAAGCAACAGATGGAATTAAAATAGGACAGAAAATCACAAAGGAACAAAAGCTGAGACATCAGTCAGCCTGACCCCAACCTCAGTTACAGCACAGGAACCTGGAGTAAGATTGCTAAAATCAGTGCAAGTCTTCTAGACTCACATACATGAAACAGAGATTAGAAGGCCATTCTGACAATAAATCAGGAGACATACAATAATATCAATGTGCAAAGGAGGGGCCAGGGCAAAGGGAAATAGGATTGTCTTTGCAGAAGCTTAATTATGTGTAATGGGTAGCCAGATTCTACACTAAAAAAAAAAAAAAAAAAAAAAAACNAAAAAAAAAAGCCATACAATAAGGTGTTCACCAGGCCATAAGAGAAATAAGAGTTTGAGATGTAACAAAAACAAGGAAAAGGAACATGTTAAAAAAAAATCATATCCTTTTAAAACCAGGGCAAGAAGGCTATATGTCATTACTGCCAGTCAATGCAGCATGTCTGGCTCTGAAGACGCCCTTGTGGCACAGCATATATTTTTTCACCTGTGTTTGTAGAAAAGAGCAGTAAAGAACACTAGTAGAGCTGTGATGGCCAAATCTGGAGCAGGGGTTGAAAAAGCCAAGTGAAGGTTTAGTAGAAAGTTCAAATATCGCCAGCGCCAACTCTTACACTACCTTTCTTTTGATCACATGGGTTGAAATGCAGAAGAGTCATACAATGGTCCAGGGATGCATTCCCTATAGAACTTCTCCAGACCATCTGAATCATGAAGCAAAGGAAGGGCAGAAGGCACAGTCCCTCTCTGTACACATAGTACACCTGATCCAGCCACTGACTGTCAACATTTGCTTCAGCCTCTGGCAGCAGAGAGGAGCAGGGACAGTCACATCTGTATCTATGAGCCTGGTAAGCAGGCAATGGATTCGGTAGCTTTTTTGTGGAATAGCCCCTGGGACCGGTTCCCCTATCTCGACTGGCTGGAGGGAGCAACTTCTGCCTGGGAGAAGTTATTCCCAAACGACAGATGAATCCACTCCAGAGCAGGAGATCCTGCTTTCTTCCCCTGCTCGTTAGTGAAAATCGCAGAGCAAGCGCATCCCCGGGACTCTTTCAGGTTGTGGGTGCCCTCTGCCGACCAGCGAGAGGAGGATGAGCCTGGTGGAACAGCGAGGGGGAGGAAGAACCCAGGCCTCTGTCAGCCAGCGTCAGAGGCTTCAAATACAAAGTACTGTGTCCAGTGTACCCCTCAGCATAGGAAACTTCTTCTTGCTCCCCACTTTGACCAAGTACCTATGCAAAGGGACAACATGTGATGTAAAATCATACGTGAGGGATGACTGCAAGTGCTATCCTGAACTTCAGCATCCCTGCTGCTCCCAGCCCCTCTCCAGTCCAGTCAGGGCTAAGCTTACATCATTTCCACAAATCACTGGCATCTGTGGGTTTGTTTTCAAGGAAGGAGCAGTCTCCTCAGCACGTACAGAAGTGCTCCAGCCTCTCTGTTGCTGCACTACAATAGAACAGGGAAAGAGCAACACAGCCCAGGAGCTCTCTATTTGTTCAGATTGAAAGAGGGGATTATCTGATTGGGGCTCAACAAGTACCCTCAAAGTTCAAGCAATGTCCAGAAACAGATGAAAACAAGCTGTACTATGGCCACTCTGATGGCAAAGATAAAGGGGCTGATGCTTTGAAGAAAAAGGCTCATTGCACAAGAGAAATGAAGGGTAAATTGCTCTTTTTGTTTCCTGTTCATGTCAGCTGGTGATGAATTAGAAACACAGATCCCTGCCTCAGAGCTCCAATAAGATGACTGGCTGAGAATTTGGGAGGTTCATCTCCACAGGGACCCATCAGGCTGCCTTGCCCAGCAGTAGCCTTCTGCAGCTGCCTGTGGGCTCTGCTTTTCATTGCAAGCTGGGAGAAGTAGTCAGGAGGCACCTGGGGATAGCTGCTGCTCCTGGCAGGGCACGTTCCCCCGTGGGGCTGATGAAGGGGTTGAGGAGAGAGAGGAAGAGGGGTCTTTGCTAAAGGTGTGTCAGCCTTTGAACTCTGAACCTTTCCTCTGGGGTAGGGAAATGGCCAGTGCAGCGATACACCAAGATCAGTATGCTCTGCTCATGCCGACCTGGCTGATCTCAACATTTCTTTCCACCATTCAGACAAATTCTAATTTATGAAACCCATTCTCATTTCCAGCAAGGCTGCTTTCTAAAGGCCCTTCTTAGTAAAGCAACCTAAAGGAGTTTAAAACAAACAAACAAACAAAAAAGGCATTGTATTATCATAGGCCTGCAGTACAAACATATTTGGAAAAGGCCCAAAGAACATGGGGCACTTGAGACGTGTGTTTTCCTTCAGGACAGGGCTTCTGGAAGCAAAGGAGATTTGGTATGTGCAGGACAAAGAAAGTAATCTCCAAGTTATACCTCTGAGGGCCAGAAATGAGATCACACGTCCTACAGATGGAAAATCTTACTGAGATTGTACTCAGATTTTAATAAGGGTTCACACATTCAGAGCTTTTCTGCTTTTTCTGGCTGTATCAGTTCATCTGAGAAAGGATATTGCCTCTTCCTAGAAACCCTGCCTACCTTGCCAAGCTTTTGGATAGCAGTATGTGGAAGGAGAGAGATGGTCTAGCTGATCCCTTTTTGTAGCCACTGGGATGCAAGGACATGGGAACATTCATCACTCAACAAGCTCACCTTCTTTTGATTTCCATAGCTTCAGCATATGGCTGCTCCATCCCATCCACTTGGAATTTACTGAACTAGGCACCCAAGATATGACTGAGCACTAGGAATGGCACCTGGTTCCACACAGGACTGGGAAGGGAAGGAAGCCTTCTGGTTCACATGGCAGTATCTGTATCTACTCCCTTTGCCCTCCCTGGCATAAGCCAGGGCAATAGGGCCCTCAGAACTAGAAAAGGTTTCCTTGAGAAGGAAAGAGTGGCTGCAGAGTACTATTTGTCATACAGGCGTGCTGTAAATAGCTGAAAGGAAACAGAGGGGCATATACATTTGTGGCAAAGCCACTCTCCCACAAGAAGCTGCAACTTTCTCCCTAGTTTATCAGGGTTTTTTACAGAATAGAAATACTCCTTTTTTAGGAAAAAGTTCTTTACCAAGAGGGTGATCAGGCACTGAGCAGGCTCCCCAGATCATGGCATCAAGCCTGCTGGAGTACAAGAAGTGTTAGGACAATACTCTTGGAAATATGGTTTGATTTCTTTGGGTGGTCCTGTGTGAAGCCAGGAGTTGGACGCAATGATCCTTGTGGGTCCCTTCCAACTCAGGATATTCTGTGATTCTATGATTCTCTTTTAGCAAAGCTTCAGTGGGTTCAGAACACAGATTTCTGGCCCCGCAAGCTCAGAAGAACAAGCAGAGATACTGGAATCCTTCAGCTCTAGCCTGTCCTCATACCCAGCTGCTCAGGAGCAGCCAGAGCTGGCTCAGAGCACCTGCACAAGGCATTTTTGCAAAACCCCACAGCCACAATGCCGTTTCCCACCTAAAAAAAAAAAAAAAAAAAAAAAAAAGGAAGTCAGGCCTCTCTAGAGGTATCCGCTGGCTTATGATAGGCTTAGCCCTTGGCCACTCGCAGCAGTTATTTCCTCTTTAGGGAAATAGGTCGTGTTAGGGTGGCACTTGGCTGAAGAAGCCCTTTTCCAGACCTGTCTTAGAACCAGCTGACATGGCTGAAAGCCCTGCTTCCTTGCCTGCCTCACCACACACTTTGCATATAAATATACATCATCTGCACCTAAAGTATTGGGATGCAGTGATGCAGCAAAAGGCAAGAGCTGGTCTTGGCATCTGCTCTGCAGGCCCAGGCAATGTGCACTGAAAGGCAACTGCTTTCAGGCAATGGGAACAACTCTGTCAGGTCTCCATTAAAGAAGGCGATGACAGTCGCTCTTATACAGATGACTAGGTTTCACCCATAAGAGACAGGCAGAAGGATGCTTTAACGAAGGGCACACCAATAAAAAGCACCTTCTCTTGATTAACCTCTGCCCCCTGTCCTTGCCACCCACAGTGAGATAAGAATGTTCCCTGAGCCCAAAATAAGCAGTTTTGGTGGCAAGAGCATGACTTGTTGTCACAGAGCAAGGGCCACAGCTCACAGTAAGTTGTGCTTTATGAAAGCATTTCCTTGCATTTTTGCCTTTGGTGGCACTAGCAACACCTCCCCTTCCCAGATGCCCTCTCCTGGACTAGAGCTCAATTAACTCATAGCCTCAGGCTATAAATCAAGCCAATAAAAGGGGCTGTAAAATAAACATGAACAGGTCTTCCCCCTTCCATTCAAATGTACTCAAGTGGCAAAGGCTTCTTCCAAGTAGAGCTTAGACACCCTGTGCTTCACTGGGCTCACAAGAGGGAATCCAGTGTGCTCAGATATTAATACAGGTGACCTGGCCACTGGGATGCAGGTAGCACTAAGAAGTGCCCCATGCCTTGGAGGTCAGCTTCAGGTCACTCCTCCAGAGTTTCCATGGGGTGGACAGGTCTAATTTACAGCTCACAAGAGCTGGAAATGAGGATTTTAGAGATGGAGGTTAAATAAGCAACATTGTTTTTTTTTGTTTTAAGGCCTGGGCTAGCAGAACATGAAGACATAAATTGCATCCAACAGACTTACCTGACACCTCAAATAAAGAAGAAAAGTAGATTTTTAGTCTCTGAGCCAAAATCTGCTCCAAGAGATGCCCATAGGGTCAGCAAAGTTGGCTGCATGACATCAGCAACACAAAGGACTAAATTCCACTGTCAAAACAGCAGCCGTGAGAACTGTGACCTTTCCTAAAAATTTGCAGAGGAGGAGACCTAAGGGTCTATAAACCATTATTATTTGTAGTGCTTCAGCGTCTAAAATGTCCAGCTCAAATACAGGGCCACAGTGTGTCAGATGCTGTAAGCCAAAGTGAGAGAAACACCCTGAAGAGCTGAAATCCCTTACGTAGGCATGAGGAGAAAAAATGGGAAACTAGATAGGGCAGCAAGAGTAGACCTTCAACCCAGTTCTCCTGATCTACATCCCTGTATTCTCTCACTGGGCAATGGAACAGGATACCTCCTCCAAAGGCTGTTGGAAACAGCCCAGAGTAGGTTGACTCAACACAGGGAACATTTCAGTTAACTCTTCTGCCTCCATCTCCTTCAGAACTCAACCAACTCTCTACATTGCCCAGCAGTCTCACTCACCCGGCCTACAGAAAAAAACAAGCTTCACTACCTCAAATCACTGCCAACTCTCTCCTTGCTCCAAAGCCCACATTAAAACATTTTCCTAACCTTTACAGCCATATGGAGCCTTGAAAGATATTACCTGCCTTCCTGGGTCAGTAACACCAAAGCACTAGTAACTCCCCCAGTCTTTGCACTACCATACCCCTGGAAGCCTGTCTCAGAACTGAGCTGCAACGTGCACAGGAGAGTGCGCTGTGAACACATCTGTAGCGGAACGAGAGGGGTTAAAATCCTTGTGTCTGTCCTGTGGCCACTCCTTCTGTGTTGATTGTAGGTCAGCAAATAAGTGCTCATTCAGAGAAGCAGGTGAGACATCTTTAAAGTCTTGAGATGGATCAGAGTTCAAGACAGGAGTAAAAAAGCTGAAGGGAACTGAAGTCTTCCTTCAAGTCTTTGTCCCTCCTTTGTAGATGGGAAGCTGTGACAATGCTCCTGTAGTTTGTCCAGTTAATTACGGAACAATACAAGGAGGAGGGCTGTGATGGATTGGTGATTTACAAGATAGTGGTGCGAGAGCCAGAGAATGGTAATTACACAAGCACTTCCACACTGCCTATACAACTGGCTGTTTGACTAATGAAAAGAATCCCTCGTATCTGCCTTCCCCTCACCGATAAGAGCCAAATGCCACACAGGCCCAGGTAAACAGCACAGCTTGGCTTCACTCAATCTCAAGGGGATGCTCGTTGTCCTTCCCCCCAACCTGATCCTGGGGAGACACCCAGGGAGAAGGCACAACGCTGGCAACTGCTCACCTTCGCTGCAGGGAGTGGATACCCAGGGCAGAGATAAGGATCGCTGAAGCAAGGCCACAGGCAAGTGGACAATGGTGAGGCTTGGGCCACAAAGCTATCCATCACATGGGAAACAAAGCTGTTGTCAGCAGGGAGGGCGGCATCCTCCAGGCATGTCAGTTGCTGAGTGAGTTGGATGACAGGTCTGTCCAGGGCTGACAAGGCCTCCAGGGAGATGCCAAGAAGAAAAAAAAAGCCATACAGCAACTTGCGATTCCACACCAGTGCCAGGAAAGGCTGCATCGCTTCACAGATTCCCTCCAGGTAAACGAAGCATAACTTGCTCATGGTCCCAGGGTCAATTTTTTTTAATTGAAAGTTTTCTATAGTGGCTAAGGATGCAGAACTTTTCTTTAGTACAAGAGATCACTACAGCTACACAAATTAAAGCCTTTTTCCATATTCTGACCAAAAATCCAGGCTCAAAGTATTCAGGGAAGAACAAAGTGCGATTTTTTTTCCCCTCTTTTCTCAACAGGATGAGCTTTTCCCTAGTTAGACTTCAAGTATACATACAAGAAACCCCATCTGCCTTACAGCCCAGTTTGGATCCTAAAGCTCTATCACTAGCAGCTAAACAATGCAAGCTTTTCTCCAGTTACTTCATGACAAAAAAGAGGAATATAGGGGGGCCCTGACTGCTCAAAAAAGAAGACATGCAGTGGAAGAGAGCTCTAAAGGTGTTACATATGTCAGTCTTCACTTTCCTTCACAGGAACAGCTTTTTTGATGAGGCCCTTCATTTGGATGTTCTTATTTCAGACTAACATAGCTAGTGCATTTCAACTTCCCAACACACTCAAGACTAATCACCCTGTGTAGACAAGCCCTCATACAAGCTTCTTATATATGTAGTTCCACCAAATCATCCACCTTGAAGGAAAAAGCAAGTTTCCAGCAGGTCTGGCCTCTGCATGAAAGTAATGCAAGAACAGCCTTTCCAAGTTCAATACTGGCCAGAAAACAGGAATGAAACACGTTTCTGATAATTTCAGAAGCTCCAAAAGAAGTTTGATTCAGAGAATGGGCAAAACTTTGAAGGGGAGAGGGGAAACACATGCCCTGTTTGAAGTGTAAGGACTGATTCTCTTATTAAGCCATCTTAGCCATTCTTAACACATGCATGTGAAGTGTCAGCCCAGGGCAGTATGCAGAGTAGTTCATGATGCAGATATTAGAAGTTAAGACATCCCAGAGCCTGGGAATTGCTGAATTCAGCAATGTGTTCTGAGCTTAATATAAAGAAAGATTAAATGGAGATGAGGATCTGAACTCAGACTCACAAATACCAAAGCTTACACTGGGGTACATCTTGAGTTATAAGCTGCTCTCCCTCCTTTCTTTCTTCTCATTGCAGCTCCTGGGACTTTCCTTCTCTGTGTCATGTTTGGTGACTTTTTGCTTATTTTTCTGCAGTCGGGAGAGATGCCACGAACCTGGAGCTGGGCCCTTCCACCCATTAATCAAAAGCTACAAGTGCTCTGCAGGGAGACAAAACCTCTGTGTGTTTTCTCTGATATTTCTGGAGCAAGGCATGGAGGGCGGGGGGGTGGGCCAAGGACCCCTAGTTAGATTAACATTTTATTCAGAGACCTATTAATCAAAGTCAGAAGTGGCGTGAAGCAGCACCAAGGGAAAAAAGTGGCTGGACAACCAAGGCCTTTTCAAAAAAAAGCTTGTCCTGAGTTACTGCGATTCATAGTACTAGACTGAGGGGCAGGGGGGGATTTGCAGCCTCTGTCCAAACAGGAGTGGACCATACAGGTAAATTCTGTTTCATTCCCCCACATTAAGCAAACAGCTCTGTATCCTGCCCCCATCATGTCAAAAAGGTCACTATCTTTCTTCCTCCAGAGCATTACATGCTTTCATGCAAGCTTATAATTTTTAATTATTATTTTTGGAAGACAGCACTATTAGACTCCTTTTTCTTACAAGGAAAGACAAGCTCAGTTAACAGGAACTAGTCTGGCCAACGTTCTGCTTGATTAGGGCCTTTCAGAAGGGAGCAGTTTGCTCCATAGAGGAGGAGATAAATGGCCCTATACAGCATGATACCAATAGGATTCAGGCACGTACGTGTCGGGAGACAGAACAACCCTGTATTTGTTCCCTCTGGCCTGAGAGCTAACCCACCATGAGACAAAGGACAGAAACACAGGTGAGCCAGAAAGCACGGATGCATTGGGCACAGTGGAAAAGGGCTACTTCATTTAAGGAAAAAGTCCACCAAGGAAGAAGTGAACACATCTCCACAATGGGCTGGGCCTACCTTAAAAGATCAACAACCAGAGCTCAGCATATTTCAGTGAGAGCCCAGATGAAATTACTGATCTTTCTCTCCACATGCAGTTTGGGCGTATTTTATCTCAAAAACCTCAAGGTACGCAAGGCGATTGGGCTTCGTGGTCCAAAAGGATAGTGACATTAAGAACATTATGCTCCAGTTTGAGCAGTAGTACTGCATAAATTAAATAGAGCCCAGAGGAGAATCTTGTGTTTTCCTGCCCTCTCAGAAAGCAGTGGAAGTCTGCTGGAAGAGAGGAGACAAGGGCTAAGCCGGAGAGCAATGCTGTGCCCACTCATAGCAAGCAGTCCCAGCAAGCTATGGCAGCTCCCTTGTGCAAATACAGCTCTGCTGCAAGGAAGGAGAGACTCATTTTCTCATTTTCTCAGAGGACATCAGGAAATCTGCATGTGCGCATCCACAGACAAGGCCTCCATGTCTACCCAAAGAAAACTAAGGCATCTCCAGCAGCATTTGGTTTGTTTTCTCCCATGGCAAGTTCCTGGCAGCTGATGACAGAAGGGAGACTTGGGGAACTCGATCCCCTCTCTCTTCCCCAGGCTTCTGCCCCCTCCAATCCCAGAACACAAATATATGATTTCTCCTGCACAGATACACAAGACGCCAGGCAAAGGGAGGCGTGTGGAATGCACAGCCCAGTGGATCTAGTTACCCAGAATGACTGGCCTGGCCTTAGCAGAAGGTTAATTAACTCTGGCAGCTCAGGGCTGGAAAATGTCCACTTCATGCACTGGAGTGCCGAGCCACGGGTGGAGAGGGGGCCATGCAAACCATAGGGGCAAAGGTCCATCTGCAAACATGTATGAAAAGCTTGGCTGGGTTCATGCCAGGGTCCTGGGGGAGGAAAGATTTAGCCAATTGCTATAGTCAGAGCGGGGTGCAAGGGGAGAACATCAGAACCACAAAAGAGCTAGAAAAACACAGCCATGCCAGGCGTAGGTGGAGAAGCATTATTTTATGGGGCAGACAAGTACTCTGTCCTCCCTTCTCTGAGCACTGTGAGTGCCTTTGTATCTGAGTCTCAGGAACAATGTCTGAGAGGAGCCACAAACAGAGGCTTGAAGACATCTCTCAGCAGGTGTTGTAGTTCAGTAGTAGGGGAGCTAGGTGCATCATTGCAGCATAAAAGAGAAATTAAGATAATCCGTGGCCAAATAGACCTACAGGAAGAAGGATTTGGCTTCCCTTGCACACTGAAAGAGGACACTGTCCCACCTCTGCTCCCACTGCTAGTTCTGCACCTTGCCAGACTGCAGGATAAGTTTCATACTCAACAATACTACTGTTGTTGAGATCTCACCCCAGTGCAGCAGCTCCCAACTTCACCACACATTAAAACATGCCTCTGTCTCCTTTTCATTCCTGTATCATCCAGGATATGAATATTTTGAGAAGCCTCATGGCAGCATTTTATGAAACTTCCATGAGATGGCAGCTGCTGCTCATCTGAGCACAAGCCCTGAACATAGGCTTGCACCCAAGACCCCAGTGTCAGCCTGTAGCACCAACTGTTCTACTTTGAGTTATGCTGAAACCTAGGAGGAGCTTGAAGGCTAACATAACCACAGGCACTGCGGTCTGGAGAAAGAGAAACCTATCAGAAGAGCAGGGTAATGTGGTTTCTTTTGTGCAGTATGCGAGCTATTGAGAAGAAATCAAGGAAGAGCTACATGCAAAACAACCACCCAGGGCTGTGCATCCTTCACTCCCACTTTCCAGGAAGTGGACACGTGAGGCAGCGGTGTCCAAGCCCAGCCCAAGCCCAGGCTGAACAGTGCCTGCAGCTATTTTCAAGTGTCCCACTATCTGAAAGGTGCCCCAGATCAAATCCTCTACACCGAGTTTGGATGCAATAAGCAGCAGTTGAGGAGCTTACAAATCTGCTCAGGGAAGCCTTTGTGCAGCAAAAGGAGTGTGAGACATTAACAGAGAATTTCTGCGATTCCTTGGCTTGCTGCTCAAGATAAGTATCATACTCTTAAATATTTGAGGGAAATATTAAACCTAAACAAAGTAAAGTAAGTTTCAAACTGAATTATTTCAAAATAATAGGGAAGGAAAAAAGAAGGAATAGAAGCCAGGAGATATTGGACAAGCCAAGGAAAACATTTTGAGAATGCCATTGCCACTTAGTGTAATTAGATGTATTTTAAAAGCAAAGAAATAGTTTTTCAGAAGTTACCGCATAGCCGAGCTGTAGACAGGAGGTATATCCTTGCCCCTGCTTTGAACCACAGATACACCCTCTCCTTCTGCCCAGCATTTTTCACTCATCAATCTCAAAGCGCTTACAGATGTTCAAACATAGCATACTTCCCAGATTAATTTCTTGATAACTCAATAAAACAGACCTCAGCATTTTCCTTTTGCTCACAAGGACCCTGCAAAAGCTGTTTGCTGTGAAGCTGTGGCACGCACCATGATGGCCCACAGGTTCAACGGCTTTTCTCTCCATCGCAAGCTTAGATGCAGCTACTCCAATACTGTTTATATTTTATGTACAACTTGACATAAACTGACAGTTTCTAGGAGGATGCAGCACCCCCCAACAGAAGAGCCTCCCTTTCCTTCTGTGCTGGACTCAACCAGGGCTGAATTAGCCAGAAAGGTGAACCAGCATCCAGAGGCAAGGAAATTCTGGCATTCCTCTCCAAGCCTGTAACCAAATCTTCTCTCCTCTGTTATTCTTGCCACTCATTCTCCATCTGTTGGAATTTCTGAGGATACAACTAGGCCAACTCAGTAAGCAAAAACTGCTTCAGCATTTGTAAATACCCACTAATCAGCCCAGATCAAGCTCCTTGTAGTCAGAAAAGCATCCTTTTTTCTTCTCTCTCCTGGTAGTTTACCCAGTAAGTCTGTGTGCGCATACTTCATTCTGAAGACTGCTTACTGTCAGTTTGCTCTGGGCATTGGTAGTTCTGAAGCTGAGCTCTCCAGTGAGGTTCTTGCTCCCCAGCTGAGCGAGGGAACCTTTTCCAGGGAGCTCACAGCAGCAAACAAATAGCCAGCAGTGAATGCTCCTGTTTGCTGCCATCACAGGCTCCCCAGACCTCCTCCCTTAGGGAAATCTCAGGGGAAGTCCTGAGGAGGGGTTGGTACTGGCCACCCTGGGCAGCTGCTGAGGATGCCCCAGTCATGATGCCTCCAGCAGCCTCAGTGGAGTTTCTGCAGCCTCAGTCCAACACTGCAACTGTCAGCAGGGTACATCCTGTCCCACTGGATAGAGAGAATACTGGTAGCCCAGTCTTGGCCCAAGGATTCAGGAGAAGTGCTCCACAGGGGTGGAGCAGGGGTCCAGGATGGTGGCCTGCACTCTAGTACGTGTCATCTCTTCTAATGGATAGTAATTAATAGCCATTAAAAGCCCACCCAACCGCTCAGCTTTACTTGCTTCTTGTACTAGGCACAGATGTGCATTTGCAAAGCGGCCTGTGTCAGCACCGAGTCACCATATGCCCTGCTGGTGCCAGCACAGTGGGCAGCGGGGACCTGGCAGGGCTGGTTACTGTGGTAACCGTGTTGTGCCTGAGCTCAGCACTGCATCCCACCCACTTCCCTTGCCAGTCGCCACAGCAAGGCCTGGGGAGCCTTGCCCAGCATCCCTGCGGCTGCACCCTGCATACAGAGGGGAAGGAGCCCTAGGCCCCTGACAGCACTAGCACCAGGCCATCCCTGTGCTGGGTCAGCCACTAGGACCCCAGCCTGCTCCGCTCCCCTCCGTGTGAGATGCTGCCTCCTGCCCTGCCCTCTCACCCCAGCCAAAGCTCCTGTTTGGTATGCACTCCAGCTGCCTCCCAACAGGGGAGATGTTCCTCACTGACTGATATTTCCTTTGAAATAAGAGGAACACAGCAGGCGCTGGACTCTCAGTGTGTCAACACCAGCAGCTCAGCTCCTCCAGGGTTGCTGGGACTCTTTCCAAGACCTGTGAATCTCTGTGGTTAGTAAATTCTCATCATCTGCTTTCCAGGGGATCAACCCAAAATGCTGTGAGTCCAGCACTGCTTCTGTCAGGTGGATGCACTTGCACAGCAAAATAAAGCTGTAACATAGGCAATGTGAGCAATGTTTATGCCACAGAGTCTGGGCTCCAGGTGGGAGCATAAGCCACCTCTCCTCAATGGAAGCAGCCCACCAGGCTGTGGAGTCACTGGTAGTCCCACTAAGAGGTCATTTACCCCATCCTCAACTTTCTGTTTCTCCTCTGTCACACCACACACACAAGAGAACACACTTCAGCTGATAGACCCTACTCCTTGTATAAGGTAAAAAACTGTTAGAAACCATACAGTGAATTATTATTTTAATCAGAATCCCCAGCTTGTCAAGACCAAGCCACAGTTTTTTGAAGTAACTATTCTTTAAAAAGAGGATCACAAAGTCTATGGAATTGTTTCATTGTCTGTTTTCCAGTTCACAAGTATTGAAGTTCCTTCTCCCCCTCCCAGCCAAGGTGGGAAACATCCAAGGTAATTTCTCATCCCACATAGATTTCAGTTTCCCATCCCTGGGAACACAGAGTGCCTAGTACATGGGGCCCTGCAGACACCTACAGATAAAGACAGGGCAAGGCAAGAATGCTGAAAACTCACATGCAAATGGTGATTAAAATTGCATTTTTTTTTCTTCTTTTCTCCAAAGGACAGATAGTTAACCACCAGAACAAGGCTGGGGATACAGTGCCCAATTTTCATCCCAGTTTACTCTCATTTTGACATCACTCACATGCTTCTGGTGGTTTTAGAAATACCTGCTTTACTGTACATAACTAATGTTACACTATCAAGCCATACATCCCCAAGTGCCCCTGCCCTACAGCTGTGTTGGATGTCACTCAAAGACCCATCTCAGCAGTTTGCGTGCACAGCCTAGCACATCTCTTCCACACACTCCAAAGGCTCCCGCAGTGAATCTGGCCTTTAATTAAGTCAATGGCAGGACAGAACAGGGCTAGGACTTCAGCCCCTATTTCGCCTGCCTTCGTGTTACACTCTTCTTCATCAGTTGCATCTCCATATAACTCTTCTCCTTGCACATCTAGAATAAGAACTGACGCACTTGTTTATCGTAACACACAGCAACTTCATCAAAGCGTGACTTATCCCAAAGTGTGAATATCACTGTGAATTTCAAATTGTGCTGCACTTCATGCTGAGTCTTCTCTCAGATCCACACTTGTGTCATTACATATTTTCAAATTACAGATAATGGATAGATACAAAAAACCCTACCTGAAGTACTGTTGGAAATTGCAGGGGGATTTACACACTGAAGTTTAGGCACTGCACTTAGAGGGAGTTTCCCTTCACTTAGGGGCAGGGAGCACAGAAATTACAATATTACTTCTACATTTGCAAGTCTGAGGCAAAGAGGAAGGGAAGTAAAGAGATCATTAAAATGTCATTCTTGACAGATAGTGGCAGAGGGGATGAGAGGAGAGGAAGTGAACAAGCTCACTACTGTCTTCCTTTCAAAGCCTTCTGCACTGGATCATCAAATTAATCAGTTTGATGGGTTTGGTCAGCAAAGAACCGAACATAGGAAAGTAGCAAGCTGTATTTTATGTACAACTTGAGAAATGCTGACAGCACTAGAAAGGGTGGGGAAGAGCAGGTACCAACAGAGTAGGCAGCAACTCACAGCAGAGCTGAGGATGAGGTAAGAAGGCTGATGACAGCTTTGATTTGAAGGGAACGGCCAGCACAGGGTGGAGGCTTTGGACTGGACCTGAAAGGAGGACTTACAAGGCAGAAGAACATGTACAGCTGCACAGGGAAACTGCCCTCCACTTCACAGGTTTTAATGTGGACAGTCTTACTGCAGTATTTGATGAGTTATGGAAACTAAATATGATGCTCAAGTCCCAGTGACTGTCACTTTGTCTCATGCACCCTGGAACATAAAGACTTCATGCTTTGTCTCTCTCTCCCTGCAGAAATCCAGGCAGCATATCAAATATGAAGATTCACATGAGAAAGGTACAAAACGGCCTGGGGAAAAGCCTTCATTTCACCAGCAGGTTCATTCACAGAGATCATGCCACAGCACATAAGGGAGCCATTGTTTCCGAAATAGAATCTCCATTTGAGCTATCTGCTCTGGCCATGATCAATGGGAGGGAATTAAAGTCTCATCCTGGGAAAAAAATTAGTTTGCTAACACTATGTTGAAAGATCAGGTAATGGAGTATCAGAGCAAGTGGGGGCACCCGCACCACCTCTCGGTGAGCTTGAGAGCGGTGCAAGTAAAAGCCCCTAGTGGAAAAAGCTCTCCAAGCTCAGGCAGAGCTTATTCCAAGAGAGACAACCAAATCAAGGGCTATGATTCATAACAGGTGATATCAGTGTTAAATGGTACTTTAGCTCAGTTCCCTGCTGCTCCTGCCTGATGTGGGGGCATTCAAATTCTGTGTGTGCCTACATGTTTGCCTGTTCAGCATCTGCAGTTTCTGTCCCATGGATGCACAGAACCAACCCCAATAACTTTGCACTGTTCTGCACTTCTGTCCTGCCTAGACCTGGGCTGATCTCAGAGCTCCTGCCACCCACTCATCCTTCATGCACCTTCCCATCTCCAATAGGCATGCCAGAGGAGAACTTTAATTCCTTGCTGCCAGTACTCAGTGATGATGAACAAGTTCTTTCCCACCCATCCATGCCAGGTGGTATTCCAGCCCCCCAGAACTCACCAAACACCCCCAACAGAGAATCAGCACTATTTCCACCACAGCCATCACAACACAATGCTCACATTCCTCTGCCACAATTTGGGCCTGATGTTATGGAATGCCAACAAGAAAGGGACTGTTTAAACTATCAGTCATACGTTGAAAATGCAGTGTTTGCTGCTTGGACACCACACCTTCAGAGCCTTCATCCTCTCCCAGACCCACACCTCACATTGGTTTCACCAGTAAAAGCAAGCAGGAGATTAAAAGCTATTTGCTGCCCTCTTCTGAGCAAACGCAAACTGCATGTCACTATGGGTAACGGCTCTAGAAACAGTCATTTATTCAGTGAGCAGAGCTCTCTCTCCATGCAAAACAAGTGTCACTGTAAGGCATCAAGCAGCTGTGATTGAGCAGCTTAGGAGTAATCATCAGCTATGACAGATGGGGACGGCAGATCAACGCTATGTGGGCTGAGCCATTAGCTGTCCATAGAGGGCGTTCTTGGCATTCTGGTTTCATAACTCAGGTTAATCCTCCTGTGTGGAAATAAAAAGAAATACCTCCCAGCATATTCTGTTCCCAATAGTCACCAGCATTTCAGAACAGAAGCAGACCATGAGACACGCAAAGAAATTGGAAAAAAAAAAATGACTTATGGTGTTGGTTTTTCATTTGTTTGGACTAAAACCACTCAAATCTTGTATGTCTTCTAGCAGCGGTCTGTTCTGTCCTTCCAAGGAATATAGATAGACAGACAGACAGATGAATACACAGTACGTATACACACACTATCTTCAAAGCAATCCTCAACACCACAACCTGCTGCTTTCAAAGCATTTGTTCAAGATATAAATCATTCATAGAAACCTGTTAATTTAGACCTTGTGCTCTCCTTTAGAGTCTTAAAAAATATATATATATACTTATGAGCCTAAGGGAGCCTCAGTTTTCATGTGCAAGTATACAATAAAAATAAAAGTAATTTCTAAACATTTCTGAAATAGTTCTTCTCCCATGTGCGCTACAGCAGGCAAGATGTCCCATGACACTGAATCAGCACTGCATTCCTTGGCACTCTCTGGTATGCCCTGCATACTTAAATCCTGAAGGGAAATCACGAGTTTGAAGAACAGGTAGCCTCAAAGTAATGACCACAAAAAATGTCTTCTGCAATTTGTAAGCAGAGCAACAAATCCCTGACAAGGCTTCCACCAAGGCATCTACTGAATGTTGCCACTTGGGCAGACAGACAGCATGCAGCTGTAACAATGCGAGACTAGAATATGCCATTCACCTACAGTAACTGCCTCCACAAGGTCTCCAAGCACTGCTTAATTTCTGACTTTGGTTTAGCTTTCCGGCTGTTGAATTCTTTTTATTCTATTTTTTTCCTCCCCTTTTCCTTTTCCAGCCAGCACCTTTTGAGCTGCTTGGAAGCACCCTGAGCCTTTGGCAATGCAGCAGTCCTGGCACCCCAACCCTGCATGCCCAGGTGTTGGCTTGGCCTTGATACTTGGAAGGGATTTGCAAAGAATCTTAATAGCCTGCACCTATCTTTACCCTATTTCACCACTGTTTCCCCTCTGAGACCACTTTGCAGCCTTGGACAGTGCCTCCCTGCAGCAGCAGCACAGCAGATCCTCTGCAGGCCAGCCGAGCTGGAAAGCATCTGTGACGCACAGCTCTCTGAGCCAGGAGAAGCCAAGACATGCAGGCTCTAGATTTATGGATTATACATGCTGCCACAGCCCACAAATCACCCTGTGCTCAGTGCAATTCATTATCACATTGTTATGGCTGGTCACATTCTTCACAGGTGCAAAAGATGCCAAAAAGTCTTTTTACCTTTCATATGCCAAGACTCCATGATGCATAGTCAGGACAGTGGAAAACAAAACTGAAGTCAGCAGTTTCTCTGCCTCTGTGGGCATACTGAATCCTGAAGGTTTTCCAGCATTCTGTTGAGCAGTCACAGAGCCACTTTCCTGCTGCTCTCAGTCCAGCCTCTGGAGCAACTGAGCTCATGCCTGCAGCTCTATCAGTACCTGCCCACAGGTGCTGCTATCAACAGCCCCTGACCCAGGTGAATTCAACTAAAAATCTGCAGGCAAACTTGGGGATTCATCCTGCCATGTTAGCATACTTTGCAGTGGTGTTGGGAATATTGGTATTTCTGACATGCTTTGCACGGATCAGTAATGGAAAGGAACTTCAACAACAGGCATAACACAGCTAAAATGACCTAAAGAAAAGAAGAGCTAAAGGGAAGACAAGAGATTGAGGTATATCCTTACACATCTGCAGCTTCATTCTGGGGGGGGAAAAAAAAAAAAAAAAAAAAAAAAAAAAAAAATCAGGGAAAAAAAAAGGCTTTTTATTTCTATGGAAAGTTTTTTTCCACAGAAAAATAAATAAATAAATAAAAGAATGCAAACCTACATAAAACCCAGAAACTGGACTGGAACTCCTCCTGGGTGCATCGCAGCACCCAGCCAGGTGAGTGCTGCAGAGGGTTGGTATCGGAGGCAGAGAGAGGAAAGGGCGGGAAGAGGCCCCGCCACTCACCTCACGTCAAGCTCACTTCAGCCTTCAGTGTTGCCGGCCGCTCCCTGCCGCAGGGCGGGGGGATTCATGTTGCCCACAAGGCTCCGTCTTCCTGTCTCCATCTCCACCTGCACAGCTTGCAACCAACCTTTTGCCCACCACAATACCACATACTTCCAGGGCTGGCACAGACCCCGGAGGTGAAGCAGTGGAAGGCAGCTCCAGCTCTCCTTTTCTCCCCCGTGGCCAGCCCAGCTGCTTTCCTCTCCCCCTTCCTGCTCCTCACAGGTTTCCCCCAGCAGGCTCCTGCCTGAAGGTGTGAAGAGGCGGCCGGCGGCACCAGCCGGGGGCAGTCGGGGCCGTTAGGGGGCGGCAGCCGTTAACGNCGCCGCGAGCGCGCGTGGCTGAGAGAAAACGCGGGCAGGTGGTGCTGGAGCGGTGGGGGGGGGTGAGACACACCGAGGAGCGCAAGATGCCCAGAAACGCCACTTGCGTCATCATTGCTTTATTCCAACTTTGCTTCATTACAAAAATGATTAAGAGACATAATAACCAGCAGTGGGCACATTGATGGGCCGTGCAGCTTGAGGCCCCAGAGGTCGGGTCTGTGTCTTGCCAGAGGCAGTGCAAACATCTCTGCTTTAGAAATGCTCAGGGCCTGGTCTGGACTAGGTACACGTTGAAGTCAGTGTTAAAACTAGCAGTAGGTTAAAAAGTATGAATACAGAGTAAACGGGCAGGCTGTTACACATTCGATTCCTCCTCCAGAACAAAATTAGAAAAGATACATAAAGCAGGAAGAAACATCCTTTCTGTTTTACGGATGGAAAACTGAGGCAGGAGAAGACTTAAGTCACTTGTCCAAAGTTAGCAAGGCAATCTGAGGTAGCACCAAGGAAAGTGTGCTCCTCCGTTGTCCAGTATCCAGTTTGCTGTCCACCTCTGTCCTGGCCTCACCCAGTGCAACCACAAGCTGCACACTCCAGCACAGGAGAGCTCCAGCACAGGAGAGCTCCAGCACAGCAGCCCCTGTGAGCTTGTGAGCTGTTAGACTCGTTCTGGCTGCCGTAGTTTATGGTTCCCCTAGTCTACCAAACCAAAAGTACTTCCAGTTCAGCAAAAGCAAAGCAGTGAAGATCAAGCTGAAGAGTTTAAAGCATTAAGAAGCCTAAGGTCTGCTCTTTGGAAACACAGCAAGTGTCTGACCAGTTCCAAGTCCTGCTGCAGACTGCAGTTGGGATCACACATCACATTAAATAGTCCCCTCCAGATATTGCAAACATGGCTTTGGCATAGCAACATCCAAAGAGGAGGGGGACGCCCACTCCTACGATATTTATCACTGCTGTGGGGATCAGCTGTCTGCATGCTGGTGTAGATCTTGGGTGGTGCTCCGGGCTTCAGCCGTCATTCTCCGAAATCTCTTCAGGTAGACAATGATGAAGATGACCAAGATAGCCTGGAGGAAAAGGAGGATGAAGAGACAGAGCTGAGAGAGGAGAGCCAGGGTGCAGTACCAGTACTGGCACGTGGAGATGATCTCATCCTCTGTCAGGTAAGCAATGACCCGGTCCTGAAGGTGAGCTGGGGAGGCACATCTCACGTCCCTGTAAAAGGTCCGGTTCTGCTGGCACTGGAGCCAGGAGCGCAAGTAGAGGATGTCACAGTTGCATTCCCAAGGGTTGCCCTGCAAGTAGACTGTGTGGAGGTTCTTTAGGTTGTCAAAGAGCCCGTTGGGAATAGAGGTTAGCCTGTTGTAATCAAGGTGGATAATTTCAGCCGATGGCCGGAAAGCAGCTGGTAGTTTTGTTACAGTTAGGCCTTTCGACGTACAGTCAATAATGCTGGCGGCACACTTGCATGGTTGAGGGCATGTGGGTGTCACGAGTGGGAGGAAGCCAAGGAAGGACAAGAAGAGAATCCCACTGTTCATCTTCACCTGCAAACACTCCCCCAGTGAGGGCGGGTAAGGTGGAGGTCAGGTAAGTGGACACCACAAATTCCAGGGCTATAGAGATCTGAAAAGAATAGAGTTTAAAAAGATGTTGTGAAAACTTTTAGTTTCTCATCACAGGAGAGGGAATATTTCTGGTCTTTCCAGACCCAAGTTGAGGGAGGGATACCAGCAGGTGGATGCTGGGAGGCTTAGTTGCAGCCATCAAATTAATTTTCACTAGTTTTCAGAAGCGTAAAAGAGCTGCTGGTATTTTCAGCATTACTGCAGAAACATTACTAGGGTAGCCACAAAAAATTATGTCAGGAAGTAAAAAATTAGAATATGAAACTGCTTATGCCTTATCATAGCTCCGAATTACATCTGTACGCAAAGCTTTGTTCACGTAAACTGCAAAAGCAGATTCAGAAATAAATGTACTGTTACCACAAGTAAAAGATAGTCTTTCCAGTTTTGAGTAGACACGATATAACAGTCCACAGTCAACAGAGAGGGTGCTGACCACTGAGGGAGGAGGTCCGTGAAGTCTTCTACACTAGACATTGCTCCAGCAGATGCATAACCTGGAGCTGTGCCCATGCTAGGAGACAGGGCACAGTGAGCTCTTTGTATTGCAGTCTCATGCCATCACGGAACATAAGCTGCTACAACTTCTTTAAGAGAACTACTGCACGTGCCTACAACAAGGCACTGTTTTTCCATGCATTCTGTCAACTGAATGAAAGGGGAAAAAAAAGAAACAACAGAAGGTAGCTTTGTTGACTTACCAAGGTAGATCAAGCCTTGCTTTCTTGCTGGCTTTGCAACACAAGAGAAAGGTCTTAAGGCAGCCCAGCCAGTGCAGTAGCGTTTGCAGCTGCATAGCTGAGCTCCCGGATAATCCCCTTGCAGCTGGCCCACAAGATAAGGGCCAGGCTCATCCCAGGGACACCTCCCACATGAGGCCTTCCTGCAGATCTGCTGCATGTCACCGGAAGCCAAGTCTTCATTGAGCAAGTCTTCCAAAAAATGAGAGCTGACTGCTCACAAAAAATATGTTTGCTGGCAGAGATGCTGACAGAACCGATAACTCTGATTCTGGGCACATATGTACAGGAAACAAGTAGACCAGCAGAGCAACGAATTCAAGTACGCAATTGACGGCAGCAAACTATGCTGCCTGAGTGTTTCCTTATTATTCTTCTACAGACAGAATATCTGCAGGATGAAGGCTCTGCCTTTTACCACCGTTAAGTGGATGAGAAGGGCTTCCTCCACATTTTCTCAGTTTTGAGCCTTTGGTAATACAAAAGAGATAAAGCACAGCTGTTAGCACGTGCCCAGTTAACAGTCAGCTAACATGTTCATACAGACCCCTTGAGGAATCCTCCTGTGTGTCCAAGTGCCCTTTGGAACAAGCCAATTCTATTTCTTAGGTCAAGCCCCTAAGGGCTCACAATAAGCAACTTGTACGTGCCAAGTTGGCCACAGAGCCATGTAGAGCAACGACAAATCTATGCAGAGAATCTGCTTCGAAATTCCAGTCCTGGCTGCTCCAAATGCTGGCAATTCAGCCTTGCTCCTGTGCAGTTTGGTAAGAGGGGAGCACCCTTCACACTGGAGGAAGTTCAGGCATTGAAAGGAGGGAGGATCAGGCTGTATCCAGCAGCATTCCTGTAGAGAGCCATGGAATTTTGAACCCTTACAGAGCTCAGTGTCAGTTGGAATGTGATAACAGCTCTGGGTAATGCCTTCTAATAATTTCCATAAACTTAACATTATCAATTTTATGCAATTTTTGCAAACTTCCTAAAATAATTTGTCTATGCACTAAGCCCAAGAAAGATATGTTACTTGCAGCCTTTTATCCCTGAATAGCAGTAGGATGAGAACAAAAGAGAGATGAACAAACACCTGCACAAAATACCACCTCATTTTTGCTTAGTCCAGAATCACTTCCTCTGCACAACATCCCTTTTCTCCATTGGTTTTTTTTTTTTTTTTCTCCTGGCTTTTTCTTTTAAAGATGATTCACTGTTTATGAGTACAGCAGGGTACATATCTGGTGCACAGAACCAAGCAGACCAGACAAGGAGATAAAGGAGGACACCATTCCAACAGAAACAGAACAAAGCATCAATTGCAAAGCAGTAACTCAAACTGCACTTCAGCCTGGAAGGTGATGTTACCGGTTTGTACAGCACTGCCTGAGCACTGTAGCCTTCAGATTCCCATTTCATCAGGAAGACTACATTTGGCAGAGCGGTGAGCACTAGCACTTTGCGGTGTGCTGTCCCTGATGTTTCCTTTGAAGCAGTGACACAAATCCACTCCTAATTAGAAGTGGAACATCTGCTGAAAGAAATGGTTTTCCAGTGACCTCGCTGGTGTCCGTAGTTGAACCAAGGAGAAACATCCTCCATCTGCTTGCATCCTCTCTTGATTGCTAGAGGTAACATACAACTCTTGTCATTTCACACCAAAATAAAGCTGGTTAGTTCCGCAGGAAGGATGACAGACTGGGGAAGATAGTGTTCCAAGGCACTGCTCTTTTGATAGCAACATGAGTTGGCAGGTCTCAGCAAGTGAAGCTTGCATTTACTGAGAAAAACTGACCACATCCTTCATTCAGAAGTTGCATTACACAAATACTTGAACAGACGAGTCCAAGGGTCAAAAAATATATTCAGGACTTTTAGGCAGCATCTTGTCTTCTCAAAGTCATTACACCTTTACAGACATTCTTCTGCCATGGGCCTGACTCTAGGCATTGGCTACCCTAAAGGCTAAGGCCACCAGAATTACATTGTGAAACCGTTGCCCCATCGAACCCAACTCTCCATTGCCTTTTAATATGCACGATGTACTCAGCATAACATGGAGGAATTCTGATGTTTCAGACCGGAAAAAATGAACACACAAAATGTGCTGATGTTAGGAGAATTTAGGGTGCAAAAGAAAAGTAGAATTTGGCCCTAACCAGGGGAGAATATCTTTGTGATGCTCTAAATAAAATAATTAAGCTTTGAATTTCTAGTAGGCGGGAGCAGATCGTATCAGTTGTTTCACTGTGGCAGACGGAGTAAGAAAGGGATCTTGGGCTAACAAACTAACCCAGTTTTCCTGCTTTCCACTTGGGAGCAGCTCAGCTACAGGAGGATAAGTTTGTTCAGCCAGGGCCATGTCTCATGCATTTGGATGCTACTTTTATTCACAAGCAGGCATTCAGAACAGGTGAGACACAGAGCCAATCTAGAGCCAGACCCAGCCTGGCTATGCATGCAGCACAGACACAGCAGTGCTGCTTTGGCTACTTACAAAGTGGATTTCCTGGGACTGGATATTGCCCAGCTGCCCATTGCTGATTTAGACAGCTTCCTCGGTGAAGCTTAAAGATAGAAGAACTTTAGGGTCATCTCGTCTAGCCTCTGACATAAACACAGGCCAGAAATCCCATGGCTGCCTGGAGCATGATCCAACGGCATTGGATAAAAGAGCAAACGGTTTTGCCCTCTCCTGTCCACAATGCATCTCCGATGCTACTGAAGGAGACTGAAAATCAAACAAAGTAGTTGTTTTTCTGAATGTGTTTATTTCACTGATCAATTCAGGTAGTAAACATTATTATTAATAATAACAATAATCATTTAATAAAATGGATATGTTTTAAAAGGTTTCATTTTTTGTTCACAATGACAAAATGTTCAAACAGAAATTTACAAAAAAAATATATTATAATAACCCAACTGACAGACAGGAAACAAAGAGCGTAGGAATGGAGTGGAGGGTGAGGAAGTCGCATGGTGGGAGCAAGCCAGTGTTAAAGCACGGCTGGGTTTGTGAGGAGAAGCAGGGAATGCTATCGCACAGCACAGGAAGTGGGACCCCCTCCTTCACTGGGGGCAGGCATGCGGGGAGGCAGCAGGAATGACCGCACAAGCAGGACCAGCACAGCAGCAGCATACAAGGAGTTCATGCCACGGCTCCCTCCCCAGCCAGGCACAAGTTCTGAGACGTTGTACCAACAACCCCAGCTGCAGCCCAGGTCAGAGAGCTCTGCTGAGTGGGACGCAGCCCCTGCAGTGACTAGCCCGGCAGAGCAAAGCTTGGCAGAGGCGTGGGAATGTGCCTGGGGGTGCAGGGGTTGCATATGAGACTGTGGAGGCTGTGTGTGAGGGGAGGTGTTAGATTACCTTCCTATCCATGCTTCTCACTGCCAAAGCCAAATGGCTGAGCTGCATTTGTTCTGGAGTCTCTTCTGGGCTTATTGTGCAGCTCAGTGCAACAGTACAAAACATTCTTCCTTTAATAAACAGATGTCATCTTCCAAGCCAGAGTCTGGGTCCCTGGTGCCCTCCCAAGTCAGCCTAATCCCTTTCCAGGCAGCCCCCAGCTATGATGCTCTGGGAGAGAACCTTCTACATAGGGATGTGGATTTTAACCGTACCCCTGCCCCCCCTGTAGAAGCTGTGTCTCTAGTGCCTCACTCCTATGCATTTTGAATAAGTGCAACTCAAACCGTCTTTGCCAACCTGTAGCTGAAGACTTCAGCCCTGTAGAGAACGGAGCGGACACTATCAACTTGATTTAGGAGCCATGTGCACTGAGGTGATGGAGACTTCCTCACCCAGAGGGACAAGGCAGACGCACTCAGCAATCCTGCCTGCCTTTGACCAGAGTAGCCTGTGCTCTCATCAGCACATAGCCCAGGACAAAAGCTGTCAGCTCTCACATCCATGCTAAAGGGTAAAGGTCTGTTTTTCTTTTTTTTTTTTTTTTTCCTAGGAATTAATCTGTTTGAAAGAGGAACATCTCTAGCTAAACAGGGCTCATGTGTAACAGAACATCTTCCTAGCAGAAAAGACTCATGTCAGAAAAGAGAAGGGACAGCTACTGCAAGGTGTTTCCAGTTACACTGGCTTGGATAAAGTTGAGAACTCAGCAGTCCTCCTGCTTCAAGCAGCAGCAAATCAGCTCCAGAAAACCTGGAGGAAGCTCCTACCTCAGGGTACTCCATTGCTCAGGCAAGAACATCGCAGAAAGGCTATATTTTCTCCTTGAGCACCTGGCCCTGCATGTTACTCAAGACAGGCTGAACCCTTTCCCTCTCCTAGGCTGGCACTGCCACTGTCAGTTTTGAGCCTGATACAGGGGAGATGGAAAGAAAAAACATGTTGTTGAGCTAGAACAGCTGCCTGCACCCCTGTCCTGCTGAGCTCATCCCCAGCGTCCCTGCCCCACTTCTTACCTCCCTGAGGAAGCAGAAGGCTGCTTAGGAGAGGTTTGCTTTGGACACTGCTCTTGCCCAGATTGGACATTTCTGCCAGTGGTCTTCCACCCTTGTTCTGTCCTTCCACACTGTGCCAGGCTCTCTCCCTTGCCCCTACAACCCATGTTCTGGTTGAACAGAGGATCTGTACAGTGAATAACTGGAACCAGCCTCTGCACCTCCTGGACAAGCCCTGATTGGGGCTCTAAAGTCCCACAGGGGGAATCAGACAAATGCAGCACCTAGAAATAGAATTTAGGGTTTTGCCAATACTGTGCTTTGTGCACAGGGAGATTACTGTGGAGCGCCAGAGATGGAGGAGCTGATATTGAGAGGAAGGGGGACAGAGAAACTGTGCTGGCAGCCAAAGGAGTAGAAGGGCCCAGCCCACAGCAGCACTCCATGCAGTCGGAGGCAAGAGTCCAACACCTTTCCCTCCAGCAGCCCCTGATTCCCTGTCAGCACAGCAGTGTTGCTGGTAAGTCCTGCCCTGTCAGGCACATCACACTCCAGGGCTCTCCTCTGGCTGGACTAGAAGTTAAAAATACTGCAGGAAACAAAAACAGGAGAGAAGCTGCTGCCCAAAGAGTGCTCTTATCTCTGCCCAGCAGATCCATCGGCTTTCCGAGCACTGAGGCAGGAAAAGCCAGGGAGGGGGAGAAAGGCTGAGTCCCAGGGGAAGATCAGGGGAGGAAGTGCCAAGTCTGCTGGGCTGCACTCAGCCCAGTGCTGTGAGATTTCTGTAACCTGCCTCACTGACCCCCACCACCTCCTTACAGTCCCCTGCCACTCCCTGCTCCCTGCAGGAGCCTGCCTCCCAGGCAGCTTGCAGATCTCTGGTACGAGCATTCAGAAACTGCCCCTTTCTCCAGGAGAAGCTCAGAGACAGCGATGTGGTCAGCAACTGGGCCTTCAGCCCTGGGGGTTTCTATCCCTTCAAAGAGGCCCAGCCAAGCACTCCAGCTGCTGTGGTGCTCCTCAGTGCAGACACTGGAGACACCATGGCTGGATGACCAGAGACAAACGGTGAGATACCCTCACCCAAGCCCTGCAAGGCCCTGCACTTCCAGCTGTGGTGCTTCTGCCAGCCCCTCCAGCCTGCTGGAGGAGGAGAGCATGGATGGCAGGCTGGGAAGGTCACTCCCATCATCTCCTCCTTGCAGGTAAGTCCTCAACATCTCATCTTCTCTGCCAGAAAGACAAAATCAAGGGCAGTGGAAGCTGTTTCTTCTAATGAGCCTTGAGAGACTCATTTCCCTGCCAGTCAGTGCAAAGATCTGGAGTTTCTGGGTAGGAAAAATAAACCTGACTAACCAACCAAAAAAAGAAAAAAAAAGCCAAACCAAATAACCTGGGCAGGAAACCAGATAACCAGGATCCCTGAGCAGGTCAGTGCACAGAGAACCCCACAGCCCCTGCTCTCTGGTTCCGAGCTGTCCCCTGGCTGAGGAGCCTGGGCAGCGCAGGTTGAACTCCCGGGAGGGAATGGCTGCCTTTACAACAACTGTGCTGGCCCCAGACAAGGGAGTGGGGAAGGGGGCACAGCATCTCAGCTGGGAGTAAACATTTACGTGCATTGACACAGATATTCTTCAAGTTTTTACACCAGAGAAACCAGGACCTTAAATACCAGAGCATTCCCAAACAAGAGATTAGTACATGGGAAAGGGAGATCTGTTTCTTTTCTTTTTTTTTTTTTTTTTTTTTTTTTTAAAGATGCCTTAGAGACTTCCCAGGCTATTTTCCTTTAAGAAAAAAGAAAAAAAAAAAGAGAAGAAAGAATAATTATTAAAAAAAAGAAATACACATCAGTAAACAGTTAAGTGAACAGCCTCCTCCACAATCCAGCTGACCACAAAGCCAGCGTTGCTGCTAATAAATTAGAGGGTGCGGGTGCAGCTCTTGCCCACAAGTCTCTATACAATGGAAAACCTCTTTTCAAACATCTGCAGCTCTTGCCAGGCCTCAGATGGTCGCTGGGGGATTCCCTCTGCCCTCCAAGTACCTGCATCTCACTGATCCTGCATCTGCTGCTGCATCTTCTGCAGCATCTCTTGCATCCGCCGCAGCTGCATGAGACAGAAAGACAATCAAAGATGGATGTGCTGTGGCTGGGGGCTGGTGATCTGCCATGGGGGCAGGCACCATGGGAAGAGTTTCTGGGTCCCCACCCTGCACAGTCGGGAGGTGACAAGCCTGTCAGGTCTAGCAGGACAGCTGGGCAGAACATCCAGTAAATCCCACTGGTACTGGACGAAGCCACAAGGCCACATCCCAGGCTCTCCATCATGCCTCTGACAGCCAGGCACCTCCAGTCACGGTGGCTGACCAAGACAAAGGCCCCAGACAAAGAGGCTTACACTGAATGGTGCTGATTAGACACTGTGACAGGCACAGGGGTGACGCTGTAGTCCCTTGGGAGTGACAAAGGGATTTCTCAGAGAAGATGAATTCCTGCCTGAGCATAAAGGCATCAATGTCAGGGGTGGAACACAGCTACATTCCCCTGATATGGGAGGACAGACAACATTCACATCCTGCCCTCCACACCAGGAGCCCATGATGGTGGGAGGCAGGAGTGGGAAGCCTCAGGATAGCCTCTGTAGGGCAATCCTGGAGAAACACCTCAGATTCCAGCTGCAACACTAAGGAGGCTCAAGAAGAAATGGGTCTCACCTCCTCATCCTTCATTTTGATCAACTTCTCTGTCTCAGTGTCTGGTGTTGGGAGCGGCAGGATAGGAATTGGGCTTTCTATCCTGTTGTCCTGAGTCAGCTTGCTAGAAAGACAGAGAAGAACACAATACAGTCAGTTATGGTTCAGGCTGGCTGGCACTGGTATCGCCGTATGCTGGCTGTCCCTCACGATGGCAGACCTGCCGACAATATGGCAGCATGCAGCCAGTCACGTGGAGGGGCCATGGGGGCAACATAGCACAGAGGTGTAGGATGAACTCAGATGCAGAATGAGACCACAGTCAATAAAAGTTTTCAGAATAGAAGTTTGTGGGCAACTACCAGAGAAATTTCAAGGCCTACACTGAGGAAAGAGACAGGAAAAAAAAAGGAAGGAGATGATTTCCAAAAGTCAGAGGAACTCTCCATAGGAAAACTGGGAATTCAAATTGGCACTTTCTGGCTTTCACCACTTGGAGTCACCATTTGCTCATTATTGAATTAATTCCAGCTCTGGAGTTTGGTATCTCCCCAGAAAGTTTCTTTAGTGAAGAACCCTTAACCCACTGATAAAATGGCCACACTGTTTTTCCAAGACTTCACTGGCAGGGGACCAGCCACCATATGAGAAACAGTACCAAAATTTTAAGCACCTCTTAAGCTGAGCAATTGCTTTTTCATCACTCTGTTCTTTTAATAGATACACAGCCTGTCTAAATAGCAACCGTGACAGATCTCTAGCATTTCATGTATTTATTTTGGGACACTGCTGAAAAAGACAGACTTATCTGCTATGCAAAAGTACTGGGATACATTGTGTGTGAACAGAACGTGCCAACCTGCACATTTGCACACACACTGGGCTGTTCCTCAGTGAAATGCAGCTATTTCTGCTCTGCCACGTGGCAGCACAGTCACCCAGCCAGTTCAGGCAGGAAGTGAAGGGGATGATTTACAATAGAGGAGCCAAAATCTACTTCAACCTAATTTGTCACCAATATTTCAGTCTTTCAAATGAAAAGCCCATGAGAGTTTTCTGATCTCTGTGATTAAAACCACAGAGAATCAAATGCATCTGCAAGACAAAGCAGGGAAATCTTTGGAGATGCATAAGGCTCTTGCTAATTGCTTGGGCTCTGTTGTGTGAGAAACAGCAGCATCCCAAGGGTCATGTTTTCTTTTGGATGGAACTGCAATTGGAAAATGCCTTTCTCTTTGGCAATGCACACAGCTGTCATCCACTAGAGAGATGTTTCAGCCCATGTTTCATTAGGCTGCATGTATTTCAGATGGTGCTAGGAACAGCTCTTCTAAAGAGCTTGTATCTCCAGGCCTATTTCCCAAGATCTGTGTTGGGAATCCTTACACAGGAGCATGGATTCTCCATCCCCAGTGTGGACTCAGGCCATGGGAGACACGCTTGGATTTGCTATCTTACTTTCCAGTGCCATTCCCCATACAAGCTGTTCTGAGAGTAGCCCCAGCTCCACAGAGTGAGAATACCTCTGCCACCCCCAGGCAAAGTGGTGGGGACCCACCTGGTCATTTGCTGGATGCACTGAGCTCGATAGTTCTCATAGTGGACATCACAAGTGACATCCTTCAGGTCATGCATGTGTGTCCGGATCAGCATGTTCCGCAGCTTCACGAAGTCACAGTGTGCCTGATTTTCCACTACAGAAGCAAAAACAGGAGAGCACCTGGACGTCACACCTCACCAGCCCCATCCAGGAAGTCCCTTCTCACCTCCCAGAACCCAGGCCTGGTATAAACTCCCCCCAGGGACCTTTTTCCCATCCTCTCCCTCTCTCTCCCTTCCAGTGCCTAAGACTCTCCCCCTGACCCTGGCACAGGCCTTGATGATGCTCTGTGCTTGCTGACCTTGAGACCAAGCTGACAAGATCACTGTGTTCCCAGGACTTTTTCTGGGTAAGAGGATTAACTAAGTACATATAGCAGAGCTCTGAGAGAGGATGCTGCTCCCAGGTACATGGGATGTCATTATTATAACCCCAGTGAGGCCAGCAACTGATCACCTCCTCGGAATTTAAGACTGATCAAAAGGCCACTGTAGGCAGGATGGTTTCCACCAGGGAACTTGAATCAGCCCCTGAGGAGCAAAGCCATGAGCAGGCAATAGCCTGGCGAGCTGAAAGAACATCTCTTACCATGGGGAGTCAGGCCTCAGGCAGCCCGGGGGAACTAGGGGGGAGTGTCGTGCTTGGTAGCTGCGTGCTTGCCACAATGATCTCCATTTACTGCTCTGCAGGGTTGCGGGAAGCTGGCTGTGTCAAGCCCAGGATTTCACAAAGCTTATCTCACTGCCAGTTACCAGCACTCTGACAGGTACGGCCCACTCTAGAGCCAGCAAGAGAGAAGAGCCAGCAGCTGGGCATCCCAAGCAGCTGGCACCAACCCACAAGTATACACACAGGATTTTAGGACTGAAAGTTGCAAGACCTTAGAGTAATGTGCCAGCATGGGGGAGACAGTAACAACAGCAAAAGCCATTCCAGGGTTATTCTGCCTATGGATCTTATGAAATTTCTCCCTTTAGAAGAGAAGAAAGTTAGAGACAAACACATTGCATGGCAGCACAGCCTCCGGCCCTCCATATTGGACTCGCTACTGCTTGAAAGAACCTTCACAGACTCATCTGCAGCCCCACAGCAGTGGTACCACAGCCAGAACTCCTCCCTGGACATGTGTTGCAACAATGCACCACAGCTTCAGAAGCAGGGTGATTACTGTACACTCACGAACAGACCAGGCAGGTCCCAGCACCTCTCTTTACCCTGCCTGGTACCCTGCCACCTGCCATAGGCAATGGAGTTGGTCAAGACTGCGCAGAGGTGAACTCCTTCCATTGTAGACCCTGCTTACATGCCCACCTCTGTCCTTCCCTGTTCCTCCGGCCCCTTGCTCACAGTGCCAGCTCCCAGGCACCATACATACCTTCCACAATGCCCCATGGGTACAGTCGTCCACGGACTCGCTGGCCTTTAGCCTCCACCACTGTGTTACTGCCGATGACAGCAAAGGGAGCACTCTCCTGGAATAAGAGGCATTGCTGAGCCCGTGGCTGCCCATGGATCCCTCCTCTGAGGGCCAAGATCAGACAGAGCAAAACAGGAGGAGGAAGGTGCCAACAGGAAAAGCACAGGGACATCCACACATGCAGGGGACAATACAATTAAAAAAAAGCCTCAGGCACTGGGATCTGCAGGCAGCTCGATTCCCAGCATGACCTTCTCATGCCATACAACCCAGCCTCATTCTTAACCCTATAGGCTAGGGTAGACCAAGGGAAAACTGTGACAGTGCCTGCTGGGACACCTAAAGTCTTTATGCCACACTTCAGGGCACTAGCAAGGACATCAGCCTCCTTCTCCAGGCAACCTACCATGTGAGCCAATATAGGCTGCCTGCTGGGTATCAGCATCACAGCACAGGACTTCAGCACACAAAGGGCAGCTCTGGCTCCTTCCAGAGCAACCAACATACCCAAGAGCCCAATTTCCCAGTCCTTTGCTGAACTGGTTCCTTACCTTCAGTTCTCTGTCTTGCTGCTTGAACTCCTCATCTTCATCAGAGTCACACTCAGGAAACTGGTACACTTTAATGCCAAATTTGTCAATCTCTTCTCGAATCTGTGTCCATGAAAGACAAGAACAAGAGGATGCGACACTGAAGTGATGAGTTTATTCCTTATTTATGGTACCATGGGTTTGTTATAGCCTACAGATGGTAAGGGAATTGATGCTTCCTGTAGACCTGGCCTCTCTGCATCACTTCCCTTCTTGCAGGTTTCACACAGCACTGCTGCAATTAGATCTTCAGGCACTATAAATACACACTACATATATACACACACTACATATATACATTTGCAGGTATATTGCTGTAGAGAAAGAACATCTCACCCTCTCTTTTAGCTTTCGTATCTCGGAGGGGATCAGGCAGTCAGCTTTGGCAATCAGAGGCACAATGTTGACCTTTTCATGCAGAGCCTTCATGAACTCAACATCCACAGGCCTCAGCCTGCAGCAGGGATCAGGAAGAACATGGTTAGCAAGGACACAACGGGCATCTCCCTCTCCAGCCTCTTCCACTGTGCCCACCAGACCCACCAAGAAGGGAAAAGGACAGCTTAGACACAAGGGTCTGGGGCAGCCCTCAGCTAGGGCTCCGTTTTCAGGAAAGCTGTCTCTAATTTTAGATGCTGAAACATGTCCTGCAGACACAGGCTAAGTATTCACCTTGCAGACCAATATTACCCAGGTCACAGCCCTGGACCTCCCTCCAGCTGCCCTGTGCCACAGGCAGCCAGCATGGCCCCTGTAGCTGTTCTGGACTAGGCTGAGACACAAGACAGCAAGGCTGGCAGAGACTGAAGGCAGCTTAAAACTCCCTTTCCAAGCCATTAGTCAGGCTTAGGTAGAGAGGAAGATACAAGTCTGTGTGGCATTATTTCTCCTGATTTCAAAAACAGGCCGCAGACCTGAGGGAGATCAGCTCTGTCCGATTCTGGGTAGTCTGTCATGTCAGCAAGGAGATGAGAGACTGTGCTCATCAAGGGGGAACAGCTGGGTGGCTCTTCACCTGTGCCAACAGCCCAGTGCAGGGCAACACAAGGGCACAAGGGTCTTCCCTCCAGTTATACCCCATCCCTGGGAGCAGGGTCTCTCACCCGTGCCCAAAGGGCGAGATGAAGTAGAGGCAGCAATGCACTCGGTTGTCCTGGATGTTCTTGCGGTTCAGGCCGCTTTCATCGCGGAAATACTGTTCAAACTGCTGGTCGATGTAGTCAGTGATGGGCTTCCAGCTGGGAACGGCAATTAAATGAGAACCAAATCATGTGTGCAACAGGACACTGTCCCCTAGGGACTATGATGCAGCATCATCCCATCCCCACTGCCAGACCCCCTTCCTGTGATGCATCCACAGAAAACAGATGTGGCCAAGGACCGGGAGGAAGGCAGTGGAAGCCTGCTCACCACTCAGTGTTGTTAACAGCATCTCCAAAGCCTGGTGTGTCCACTATAGTCAGCTTCAGCTTGACACCTTTCTCCTCAATGTCCACCGTGTGCTTGACAATCTCCACTGTCTGGTTGATTCTCTCTTTGAACAGGAACACGAGTTAAAGCCCTGCAGTAATGGTGGGGATCCCAACTCACACCCATAACAAGAAGGTTCCTTCCTTCCTTATCTCTGAGCACAGGGAGTAAAATGTGTTTCAAAAAACCCTGATCATACTCTAAGGAGCCTCAAAGGGAGGGTGGGTGAGGGAGGCCAGCAGCAGGCAGAACTCTGAGAAGGCAGAAACTTTCATATGCTTGTAGCCCAGTTGCTCTGAACATTTTGTCCAGTCAGTTGGGAAGGGGAATCCCTACCATACTCCAGTACCCAAGAAGAAAAGACAAAACAGTTCAAGCCAGAAGGGCTAGTGCTGCTCTGCAATCTTATCTTTCATAAACGGGACCGAAGAACTTGACAGTCAAATCCTTCTTGCTGGGACCTATCTATGCCTGTAGCTGCTGCTGAAGCCAAGAGCCAAAGTACTGGTCCTTAGGACAGCGTAGACCTATGGATACAAGAACTCATTTGCCCCCCTTTGTCCCCTCAACTTACCCTCTGCATTGAGGAGTTTTCTGTCTTTGTAGAGATCTGTCAGGAACAGGCTATTCACGAGCGTGGATTTGCCCAGACCCGACTCTCCTAATTGACAGAGCGCAAAGGGGAGGAGGGAAAAGCAAGCAATATGACCCACTAATTGACTTACAAATGAAATGCTGAACAAGGCTTTGAATCCTGAGAGCCAGAGGAAGTGAGAGAGATGAGCTGTCAGGAGCTGTTTATGGGTATTACATTTTTCCAGCAGTGGGAGGACTTTTGCTGCAAGATGTCTCAATCCTTGTATAAATGTGATCTCCCAGCTCCTCCATCCTCCCTCCTTTTCCTCTCCCTCAGTCCCCTGCTTTCACCATCCAGACCAATCCCTCTGCTGGAGAAGCCACACTCAGTGCTCCCTCCATGCACCCACCGTGTCGCCCAGCCATCTCCACCACGGGCAGCCTCACCTGCAACCATCAGGGTGAAGTCAAAGCCCTTCTTCACGGATTTTCGGTGGACCTGGTTTGGCAGAGTGGCAAAGCCCACGTACTGCTTCTCATGGTCCTGCAGGGTAGAGGTGGACAGAAGCAGGTCAGGGTGTGCCAGCACTCCTGCTTGAGCAACAGGGAGTTTGATTCAGAGGACATAAAAAGCCCCAAGGCAGAGCCAAGGGGTGGAGGAGAGGTGGATCCCTGCCCTGGCAGCAGCGTGGGGCAGGGCATGCACATCCTCAAGGCTTAGGGGCCTCTCCCCAGGTCTTTCAGAGCCATCTGTGCTTCTCTCCCCACAGAGAGGTGTGAAGCAAACAACAGAGCTCTCTGTAATTAACATCCCTGTGCTTGTGGCATCCTGAGCCATGTCCAAATGAAGGCACGGTGACTTGGCTTCTGCTTGACCTGAGAGGGGATTATTTCTTGCTGTGTCACTGCCACTCCTGGCAGTAAGAGGAAATCCTGAATAATCTCCAGTGTTATTTCTGAAGAGACGGAAGCTCAGGGAGCACAGGAAGATGCAAAAATATTGAAAACATAGGTGAGGTGCCTTTGGTGAGGGTATTACATATGGTATTACTGGAAGATTACCTCCTGCTCCACCAACCCCTGCACAAGCACGCTCTGCACAAGGGCACGAAGTGCATGTGAGAAGCAACACGTCCACAGGCATTTCACAGGCACACAGCACGCATCCTGCAGCCCTGAGCAAACACACAGCCCAGGGTGCAGCTGGAATGGTGAACATAGCTTGTCTACGGGGTTCACAGACCTGCTCCAGCTGCTGCCCTGTGGTCCCGTGCTCACAGCTTGGGTGTCTGCAGGGCTCCACCTGAGCACTCCAGGTTTCACAGCCCCACAGCAGTGCATTCCTCCCTCCAGGCCCCATTGAAGCCAGAGGGTGGGCACAGACCCTGGCAAACACCTCCCTTCTCATACACATTCCAAGCTAGACCTGCAGCCCAGAAAGGCAGGAAGGAACAGAGCAAATGAAGTTAGAGAGAAGTGGGGAGAATTTGAGAGCATCCAAAGCACTCCACTGATAGGTCCAAAAGGTAATCTAAAAGGTGCTGGCATCCCAAAGCATCAGTACAGCAAGCAGCAGTGAGACCCCAGGGTGATGTGGTGGCAGTTCTGCTGAGCTGCATGCAGGAAAGCAATGTCTGCCTGGGAGACAGCCACCCAAAAGGCTCAGTAAAAGGGCAAGCATGAGATGTGCAAAGCAGCTTGAGAAATGTGATAACAGCAAGAACAAGAACATAAGGTAAAACAGCCCCCTTCCACCCTGCGTCCCCTCGGTAGCAGTGCTGCTTCCTGACTGCTTTGCTTCCCAGTGAAACACAACCAAAGTGCACAAGTAACAGTCTGTGCCGAAGCGCAAGGATCCGCGTTGTTCAGTGAGAGGCACAGATATGCAGCTGCCTTTCCCTTATGCCTCTCATACAGCCAAGCTTTGGTTCAGGTGCAGAAAAGAGACCTGCACCAATCTTTGGTTACCAGACTTTGGAAAGACGACTGCCTTGCTCTCTGCAGTGACTTTACATGCGAAATAGCATTGGGTGCACACCAATAAAACCATAGCTGAGGCTTGGGGTGTGTTTCTATTCTTTTCTTTGTGTGTTTTTTTTTTTTTTTTTTTTTTTTATCAGCCAGATGACTAAAGGCTGAAAATGGAGATACTGGGGAGTTGATCTCTGGTGCAACCCTGCTTACTTCAGCCAAGTGTAACTGGCTGAACCTGATCTCTTGTTTCTGTTCAGCCCAACCAAGAAAGCGTGGATTTACTGTAACGTTGGTACTTCCCCATAGCTCGGTGGAATCCGGACACTTCATGTGAAGTGAGCAAATCCCAACTGGTGCAGTGTGCTGCCCTATTCCTGTGGCTCATGTGGTCGCTTCCCTCACAATAAGGCAGGGCGGTGCTGAGCACAAGGTCAAGGGAAGAGCTTCCCTCCTGCAGTGGAAAGCAGCTGGAGCAGTGGGGGAAAAGCCCTGTCCCCAGCTGTGCCTCCCCCGACCAGTCAGTGCCCAGTGTGTCTGCAAAGGGAAGAGCAAGAAATGCAGAAGTAGTGCAGAGGGATCACATTCTATGACAGCCCTTCACTGGAGAAGAACAGCTCAGCCCCTGCACCACAGCCAGCCCACCCCATGGTTCCTCATCTTGGCTTTCACACACCCAGAGTGTGCTCCCATTCTGGCCATGTCAGGGCACCTGGGTTACAGCCACCACCTCTGCCAGTGTGCCAAGATCAATGTGGCACATAAAGATCCCAAGTAACCTCCTGAGTCTGGTGCCTGCCCTGCTCAAAGCTCTACATCACTCGCCATCTCTGTTAGTACACAACATGGATGCTGCCTGCAGAGCCACCATGCACAGGGTGGAGAGCACCAAAGGGGGCATAAGGAGGGCTGGTGGAAGAAGGCAGGTAGCTTTCTGCGTTGGGAAAAGCTAAAATCCATTCATTAGATGAGAGACTTGGACCAAGGGAGTCCACAGACCCCTCCACACGCTCCTGACCCTCGCCAGCTCCCATTAGGCTGCCAGCAGCCAGAACAGCCAGGGACTGCGCTGCGCTCCTCTCTCCAGCCCCAGCTGTCAGGGACAGCCCAGTGTAAAGCACTCTGGTACGCAGGGCCGCTCTGCCAGCACCTCTTCCTCGTGCTGCCTTTGTTCCTGCAGGTGTCCTGCACCCGGGGACATGCCCCATGCACCACAGCAGAGCCCACCAAAAGATGTGCTGACCTTTGGGGCCCAGTCCCGCTGAAGCAACCCAAGCCAAGCAAAAAATGTCTGCACCCTCCCTCAGCACAAGCATTGCATTTCACTGGACGTCACCACAACATGCGGCATCCTCACATCCTCCACTGCCCAGGCAGGAGCCAAGCTCCCTGGCAGGCCATGTTCTCCCCATGAGTTCAAGCCAAAGAACAAAGCACTGGTGGGTTCAAGTCCTGTTCCTTCCTGGGGCAGAGATCCCCATTACCAAGGTATTTGCAGGGGTGTCTGTACTGCCATGGGGAAAGGCAGGTATGCAGCAAGGCCTCCATGGCTCCCGATTCTTTCCTCACCTCCTTTGTGGATGTGCTGTTCAAAGCAAGCCAGGTATTATGTGGCTTTACCATTTATCCTGGGGATAAATGAGGCTTGCTGAGTGCATGCTAAAGTGCTAAAATTAAACATCATGGGACCACAGAAAATTTGAAGAATGGCCCTTACCCCATATCTGGAGAAAACCCCAGAGCTGATGAAGCTTGTGCTGGGATCCTGATGTCCCTGCCCCACCAAGGTCCCAAATATGCCACTTACACCCACTCCCCATCCTCTGAACACCACAAACAGAGCACGGTGTCACCATGCTGCTGGCTGCAGCGCTTTGAGGGATTGCAGCACCCTGCCTTGGGGCCCTCTACCCATTAGAGCAGAAGTCACTCAGCTCTCTCCTTCCAGCCCTGCATGGCCGCCACATCCACATCTGCACGAACCAGCACAGCTCAGCCCCAGAGGAGAGGCAGCCCCTTTGCTTTCTTTCATTGCCAGAAAGCCGCATGCATTCATGACACAAACGGCCCCTGGGGCATGCTCCATGTACATCTGCCTCCTCAGGCCCAGCGCTGAGTATGGGAGTATCAGCAAAACCGCTCGCCCACCAGCATTTGCTGCAGAAAAACAGCTTGTAAAGCACAGTTTTAACATGGTAGCGCAAACCAGGCTGCTTTGGACACGCACACAGCGCTAGCTCATTCCCTGAGCCCCCCCCAAAGGCACGCACACGCCATTCCTAGCAGGGAATCGCTGCATGAGATAACGGCACAGAAATATGTCACACATCTCCCAGCTGTCCCTCCACCCTGCTCCTGCGGGGCTCTCCCCTCCTTCAACTGCCCGCCGGCTCCTTTCTGTCCCCGGCCATCTCCCCCTTACCAGCTTCCTTCCGCTCCTCTGCTCCTCAGAGGGCTCATCTTGTGCTGCACGCGTCTGCTCGGGCACCATACTCCCCCCGCCTGTCCCGCTGCTCCCCGGCTCGCACGCTGCTATAAATACATCCCCGTACCTTCAGCTTGGCTGGGTGGCTTCGCTGTGCCTGCGTCCGTGGAGAAAGCAGCCTCTCCACTAACCGCTCCTGAATAATGATCGAATCCATAACCGCGGCCGGCAGGACAGACAGCCACCGCAGGCCAAGGAAAAAAAAACCCAACCCATGCGTTCCCTCCCAGCCTTCGCTAAATCCATGCGGCAGCCCCCCCGCCCACGCGTGCACACACACGCAGGGCTGGCTCAGCTCGCCCCAGCGGCCCGGGAGGCGAGGAGGAGAGGCGAGGAGGAGGCAAGCGGGCTCCCACGGCAGCTGCCTGGGATTTCCTGCCTCCGCCTGTGCTGCGGGAGGAGCCTGCCAGCAAGGACAGGACAAAAGCCACCGAGGCCAGAGGCCATGGCCAGCGTCTCTCACCCTGCCAGTGTCCCACAGAGAGGTTCTGCAGGTACCGGCTCCTGCCCCAGCTCCGAGTCTGACTCCTTGTGTCAGATGGGCTTACCCAGATGGAGGATTCCTTAGATAGCCTGATAGCCAAGACAAAGGTTTTCTGCAAGGAGACCTGTTCTTGGCAAAAATCCAGAAAACTCCTGAAAAGCTGGGTCCAAACTTAACCCCAGACCCTGGTCCTGATGGATGTGGATCCCCATCTGCATAGTGCATGTCCCTCTCTATTGTTCAGTACAGGCACTATAGAGCCTCTTCTCTGAATCTTGATGTATTCTGGATGTTACAGCAACTATTCAAGCTTTGAAGAAAATTCAAAATAAAAAAAAAAAAATCTGTATATTTGATAAGCACAAGTAACCAGCCTAGCAACAGCTTAGCAGTCAGAAAAATCATTTCAACCTCAAACCTGGGATTTGAACCTATAAGACTTGCAATTCAGCTTTTCTATGTAGTCGTAGAAACTGAAAATGAAATTATTTGAAATAAACAAAAGCTTATAATCTCATATAACAAAATGATTCCAGAAACTGGTGGGTTAACATGGTGGCACATATAATAGTCACTCAAGATGGCAACACTGGTGGTGCTGGAGGAACATGCAGCCTGACACACGGGTTCCTGAGCAGCTTTCTGCCCGCAAGCAGGGCAGGACGCTGCCTTCCCGCTATACTCCTACCTGTCTCCCAGCCACAGCACCCACTGCTTCTCCGAGAGTCACAGGCTTCTGGCAGTGACTGCAGGAGCACGGGATCAGCAGGGCTGCCCTGCTCACCCTCAGGCTGCAACTCAGTGTTCCGCTGCGTGCCCCATGTGGCTGATACGAGGTTCTGCTACCTGGAGTCTTGGAGCAGCTGCAAGAAAGGTCTTAGAACCTGGGCTTCTACATGTACCATATTATAAGGAAATAACAGGAGGGAAAGAAAAGGAAAGGAAAGAAAACAGAAAAAGAACCATGTTTTATATACACTGCCATCCTGCAAGCTGAGGGAAGGTGACCTCAGAAGTTGCACAGCCAAGCAGGAGATCTGGACTGAGATCCACGTGTGGCAAGATCTGGCATTTCTGCCTCACTGCCATACAGCAGCTCTTCCACTGCTTTGCAGCAGTGTCTGTGTTCAGGGAGCAGATGATGCTTACAGCACCTTCTCAGTTAAGCGATAGGTCAGGCCATGCTCATGACACTTTTCTTTTCCCCAGCATTCACAACATCTGATCCATGCTTCTCTGCCTGGAGGACTCCACCACCATGGCCTGCAGCTTGTGCATGACTGAGGAGGTATCAGACTGTCTGTGCCAGGCAGCAGGAGCAATGGCTTGGGGTACAGCACAGACACATCCAAACTACTTGCGATAACACAGAGGTGTCACCAGTCCTTCCACACGATAAACCACAATAGCTGACACCAAACCCTCTCCAGCCTCCCTGAATCCTCATGGCTTGAAATACCCTTGCCTGAAGACCACAGGCCACATGGCCAAAAACCACAAGCATCTGCCTGAGCACAGGGAGACGTGCTGTGTCCTCACGAGCCCAGGAGCATTCTTCTGCGGTGGGATCATGGATGAAGTCAACAACAATTTGGTTGCAACAAAACCACAGTGTTGTTCATGGCCCCTGGAACCGTGCTGACGGTGAGGACAGGAACAAGGAGCTACTGTCTCCTGAGTGCCTTGAGCTCTCACACATCACACACGGCCCTGAGGACTGGCAGCCAGGGAGGAATTCCAGCCAGGAGGCCACGCCTGGGAATGCATGGAGCAGATTAGGAAAAGAAACCCAGAAGGGTAGGTCTTCACAACAGAGTTTTTAACACTGCATGGCCAATGCTCCGGCTTTCAGATTGCTTACGGAGGGTTGACTGGCCTGAGACTCAGCCTCCTCTGCCTCTCCTGGAGATGCTCATCTTGGTTTCTTGTCTAGTCAGTTACCAAACCAGAAATGATGAGCCAAGGAGAGCACGTTTGTGCCGCACAGATGTGTTGCAGGGCACGCTCAAAGCCACAGGCTCAGGTTGGCCCATGTGCAAACCTCCCAAAGACACCCGAGCCAAACCCTACTTTGCCTCTGCCCTTTCTAATTACACCCCGCCTTTCCAAACAAGCCCTGAAAATGCCCAGTGTAAGCCCTGGCCAGCTCCTTCAGCAAGAAATCTGGTGTACAACATCCCTAAGGAATGAAAAGCAGCACACAGCACATCTCGCAGTGTGTGCAGCAGAGCTCAGCAGGGAAATGCACATCTTTGCCCTTTCAAGATCTAGAGCAAGACCAAGGGCTTTCTTCCTTCGGCTCACAGAAGCCAGCTCAGGGTGACTTACAGCCTCAGAGCCGCTTTGGGCAGAGGCCACAGCATGCATGGGAAGAGCTGTGGCTGTGCACCAGCAGTGATGCAGCAATGTCCTACTTTTCCCTTTGTTAAAGGAGATTTCTAGCCTGCAGGAGTGAAGATGGGCCCTGAGAAGAGGAGATAAAACATATTATTTCATGATTTTGTATGTAAACTCACAGCAGCCAAAATTCACCACTGGGCAGCTGGGGAGAGCACAGAAAAGCTCCCCAAGAGCAGCGCATCAGCCTTGCGGGAGCAGCAAACCTCACTGCGCTTCGCTCTGTGCACCACCAGCCCCAGGAACAAAGAACAAGGAGCTGTGCTCCACCGGAGGCACTAATCGAAGGCAGACGCAGGGCTGTGATGTCACACCGTCAGCAGGGCTGGAAGCAAGACACCCGCGGCAGGGAAACACAGACCCGGTGGTCAGGGCCTGGTGGAAGTGGCAGGCAGAGGTTGGCTGCGTGGAGCTCAGCGCTGTGCGTACAGGCAGCTGTGAACGTGACAAGTAAAGAGCAGAAATGACGTGAGGATGGGCGAGGAGAGAACAGCATAGATCAGAGATGGGGCTGTGGGCAGGGAGAGGAAATTCTGTCCTTGGCTAAATATACACGGCCCTGGCTGGGCTCCAGCCACAACAGAGCCCTGCACATCCCCTCCTGACAGCCCTTGGCTCCCACCATGTGGGCAGACAGGGCCTGTCCTGCCCTGAGATGTCCCTGATCTGCAGGGAGCTGGTTTTGGGCCGACAGTGAGAGGCAAGGCAGGCTGAGCCCTCACACACAGGGTGGGCAAGGGGTCCTGGTCTCTGCAAAACTTTTCCAATGAGATGCTATGGCCTTAGGACTGCAGTGCTCAGGCTCTGTCCTTAGTGAACAGCCATGAGCATGCCAGAGAAGGGAAATCTTTAGCCTGTAAAGGCTGGTCCAAACAAATGCTATTGAGCAGCACAGAGCCAGGCAATGGGGTCCCCTTGGAGGCGTACCCAGCTGGGTCTGCACAGAGGACTGGTGGAAGTCCGCATTCCCACACCTCCACAAGGTCAGCAGTCACATCATGACAGCATTTGTTTTTTACTCTGAAGTAAATCTATTTGCAGAATTCCACACAGATGGAAAATTCAGTTCCAGGACAGGGCAGGCAGTTCCAGCGAAGTTGTTTGTTAAGGTCGAATGGCAGTAGCATCAGGAAATAAGCCCAGCATGAGGCAGGAGGAGGCAGAGGAGCTGCGGGCAGCAGCTGGGTACAGCTCAAGTCCTGCCTCCTCCTCTTGCTGCCTCCACTTCCACTGTGCAGAAAGCCAGTGCTGACTGTGAACAGGTAAATCTCACGGGGATCCCTAGGCTTAGACTCTGTTTCTCCATCACCTGCAGAGCAGCATGCACACCCTGAGCTCCTGCTGATTTGACTAAGAGAAAACACCTTGCTGATCTAAACTATGATGATTAAACCTTGAACCTGCAAGTGAGGCTCTATGTAAGTGATCACTGGGAGCACCAGAGCCATGACACTTTAGCCAGACTTTCCTGAGCATCAAAGCCTAGCAAAAAGCAAGAAACTAGAAGAGCATTGGGAAAATCCCAAAACACAGGATTAATGTCCTGCACACACAGTGTCACAAGCACAATCAACACAGCAACCAAATCTCCTGTCTTTTCTTTTACCTACCCCACAGGCCAAGCTTTAATTTCCGCTCAAGGATCACTGCTGTTTTGTCATATAATCCCTCCAGAAATCTATCAAATTGCATTTTAAAGGTATTTGCGCTCCCTGCTTCCCCTTGAAGTGCCTCAGGCTTCCCAGGAGGCACTTTATGACTCTCCAGATGCCTCCACTTCCAGCTCCGAAAAAGGACCAAGGGCCACACATTCCCACTTGTTTAAACTTCTGCATCCCTCTGGAACAAGTTTACAGCTCTTGTCACACCTACCTCCTCTGTTCATCATTTAGGGTAATCTTTAAAACATAACATATTGGACAGACGTGGAGCTGGCTGGGACTCCACGAACACTCCATTACTTTCAGCAGCAGCACAAGAGCAGCTGCTTGCAGGCAGACCTCCCTGCCGTGGTACCGACATGTTCCACATGAGGGAGAAGCCAGCCTGCAGAAAGCAGTCCCATGGGGGCACAGGGCTGCATGGGGTCACGGCCAGCTCTGAACAGCAAGCTCCCACGGCAGCTGCCCCTGGTCAGGGCCAGACAGAAATCCATCTGCAGATCAGACTTGCAACTTCTTTGCTTCTGCCTCACGTAGGGCCACTGACATCAGCACGTTCAGGTGTGAACAAATCCAAAACCCTAGCAAAGGACAGGAGGTTCCAAATTCGGCCCACTCAGACATGAGGAGAAAGCAGGTGGTGCAGAAAGGGCTATGGCAGTCCCTCAGCATTGCTGCTCCTCTTCTTTCCCTCTCCTTCATCCACCAACTCTACTGCACGAATCAGGCTTAAACAGATTCCCTTCCTCTCTTCTCAAACCCACAGCTGGGAAAAGTAGAGAGAGGCAGCACATGGCCTCATCAGCCCTGGAAAGCCAGGAATATGAACACTTGAGAGAAAAAGAGGTACACATCATCCCATAGCATGGACACTGGCTGGGCTGGGAGCCCTCTGGAGAGGGGGGATGGAAAATAATGGTGACATCCTCAGAAATGCAAGGGCACTGCTTCTTCCAGCTCTCAAGTTCTCCACCCAAATGCCAAGAGCATCAGGAGTTCTGAAAGCTCTTGATGCACATTTATGTACACCAACAGCAAAAGGCTAGGGACAGAATTCTACAGAAGGTCCACTTTAAAGTTACAGGTAGTGGTCCCAATCCTGCGATCCTTACTCACCGAGTAGTCCCATTGGAATAGAGACGACTGCTCATGTGAGTAAGGGATGCAGGATCAGGCCTGTCTACCAAAGAGGCTGAATCCTCCACAGGAGAGGACATCATGGCCTCAAGGCAACCCAGGTACAGCACACCAAGCAGGGACACTGGAGAGCAGGCTGGGGACAAATAGAGGGACCCAGGCTCCTTGTTCATCCCCAGTACGCCCATCTCATGGATAGTTCCAGCTCTGCAAGGAGACCTTTTTAATCATGCTGACCTCCCAGCAGGGTCCTGAAATAATACTGGGAGAAAGCAAGCCAACTGTCTTGGGACAGATCCCAGCCTCTGTCTGGGTCTCCCAGCTACAATTAACATAACTTTAGGAGTAGCTGATGCCCACAAGAGAGGACAGAGCCCACTCTTAGCTCACCAAACCATTTTTAATTCCATTAGTTAAAGGAAAAAAAGGCAGTGCTCAAAAGTAATCTTCAGTCCTGGGAGGCACCCAGCAAAAGGAAAGCCATACCCAGCCTGTGAGAGCCATAACCCTCAAAGCAGGGGTCTCCTGTGGGGCCCCTGCAGCCCTCAGACCCTCAGGCTCTGGCGTCTCTGCTGTCCTGCGCAGTCGCTCTGCAGTAACGAAGCACAGCCCTTCTGCGTGCTCGCTGAGATGGCAGAGACGTGCAGTGACCCCCAGCTTCCTTCCCTCACGCTCATGTCTGCACCTGCATGAGAGGAGCCTGCTGGGAGGTGCCAGGCATTCACCCTCCTGCCTTTGTACTCACACAACTCTGCCCATGCTCCACCAAGACATGACACAGCTGTACCAAGCTACAAAGCTCTGTCTCTTGGAGCCTAGCATGGAGCACGACCCCACAGGACACAGTCACATGGCCTCATCTGGTTCCCCGTGACATGCATCCCAGAAGGGACCCCCAGGAACTGCCATACGACTGGTCTGCACAAACCTCAGCCTGCCCCAGGCTGGGCCCTGCATCAGGGCTAACGTATGTCTTTGCAGATGGATAATTAGATACCCTTTCTATTTCCTTTTCCTCCTGATGGTTTATCTGCCTGGCAATTCCCCCGCAGCCCTGCGTGATCCAGCAGCATTAGTCAGAGGGAAATTCTGCTCTCTTCCTCCCCTGGATATTTCTCTTGGTTCAATGTAAACAGCAGAGCGAACTGCGCAACAGTTTGAGTATTTCATTGCAGACGCATTTGTCCTTTCCAGCCTGGCAAACACAGCTCTCCTCCCACACCTGCACCCTGCTCCTTCTCCCCGAGTGACACAGAAAATGGGTGTGATTAAAATAAGTGTGGCAATTGGAAGCAATAAGCTAATTAGCAGGGATAAGCAATAAGCTACACCACGGTTGCAGCACACCTCGATTTATGAGCAGCGGCACAAAACACTTTTATAGGGTAGGGCTTGGAAAAGTGCACCTGTTTGTCAGCAATGGTGTGGGATGCTCTCAGAAAAGGATTGTAGCACAGTCTCCTGCAGGAAACAAAACCTGAGGAAGAGAGAGCAGCCATGAAGTCTGTGTAAATCAACACAGAGCTCTCTCAGAACTCCCAAAGGAGGGAAGGGATGCATGCCCAGACAAAGCATCCGCACAGGTCCTGAGTACACGGGATGTCTGTCCTTCAGCCCTGCTATCACGTAGCTCTCTGGGAAGCAACGCTGGCCCCTGAAGCCCTGATCTTTGCTAAAACAGCCCCAGGACCTGCAGAGACGTACAGACACAGTATCTCCATCTGACAGACGACAATGGTGAGCTGTTCTGCTGGGACTTACTGCTCTGCCACAGATCTCCCTTCACCAGAGATGGAGGCTGAGGTTTCAGAGGCGATCTGTCAGTTCCAGCCTCAACACCCTGTAACAACTGTGTTCTCTGTGGGCAATGTCCTGAGCCCATGCAGGGCACTGCAGGTCTCACAGCCCTCCAATGCAAACCACTGTGACTTCCCGCAGCTCAACATCACTGCTCGGGGAAGGAGGAGATGCTGTTCAACACTTTCCTGTCCCTTTCTCCCCCATCTATTTGCTCCAACAAACACAGCCTGGTTACACCTCTGCTGCACAAATTACTGCTTCTGGGTGCCCTGCAGCGTGACTGGAGATTTACATTTTGTTAAATACTGGGACAATGGGAGAAAATTTAAGTCACTGAAAATCTAAATCAAACTGTGCTGTCTGTCAAAGGTAATTTAAACAAAGTTCCTCTCAGCCTTAAGAGTAGTAGTCAGGAATTGCTGAGCATTGCTTCTCCTTATCAGAGATGCTGACCACTATGGAAAAAATACAAATACTTAGCCTGAGTTTGTAGTGAAATAGAGCAAGAATTCCTCCTGGATCATGGTGAATACCAGGGAACTCCGCATGTCCTTCCATAATGCAGGTGCAGCATGCAAGGAGCTCACAGGAAAGATGTCTATATGGATTATTTACCAATACCGACAGACACTGACAAGGTCCTGAAGGTTCCATGGTACCCAAATGACCCTGCCTGAGGCTGCTACAGGAGGCAGCACGGCTCACCTGGCTGGCAGCGCGGCTCAGCCCTCACAATGCTCAGTGACAGCAGTGACAACAGGCACCCCAAAGGGAGCTGTGAGCTGGCGCGTCCCGTCAGCACAGGATCCTTCGTGTGCTTCAGCCCAGCCCCAGGCTTCATTAGCAGTTTTGCAGCAGTGAGACTCCTACCAACCGCGGAGATGACGCCATCTGGTTTTACTTACGTGCTGGCTCGCAGGAAGGGCTGCAAAGGGCTCCAGAGAGACATTGCTCTCCTACGTGCACAGGGACTGAACAGACGCTATGTCTCTGTCTCCCCAGAGCAACCTAATACCTCCCCTCTGTGCAAATGACACACTCAGGAGGTACGGCAGCCCCCCACCTTGGTTTTGCTCTCTGGCTCTGCCATGCACCCACTCACAGGCCCTGTCCCTGCAGGCACAGAGAACTTGCTCCCAGCAGCCACAAAACTGCGTGGCACTGCAGCAGAGGAGGGTTTGGCTAAGTTGTACCCCATGTCTCTTGGTCTGCCCTCTATAAAACCAAAACAAATCTGCCACTGTTAAATCCAAAATTAACAGCTACCAGACCCTCTTTCTTCCTGTATCAGAGTCCTGCAGAGTTCACACGGTGCAGAGCAATCTTTAAACTCCTTTATCATGTATTCATTTTTATGTGCACTTGGGGCAACCAGGCATCTACCCCAAAAAGGCGCAAGCCATGCCAGCAGTGTCTGCATCAGTCCCAGCCAGCACAAAAGTACAGAGCAGGCCACAGAGATAAAAACAGCAGCATGTGGAACAGGAATGTTCAGGCTGCTTCCGATAACAGCATCAGGAGCAGGGAAGGGAGAAGAACAGGGGATATCATGTGCAGGGAGGGCTAAGGGAGGTATTGGCCCTGTCTGGCAGTTGAACTGAAAGACTGCCTCCTCATTTCCATCTGCATCAGGACAGAAAGAGTTCTCCTGTTGAGCAAGAGATTTCATGCTTTGAAATGGATTGCTTAATTCTTGGCAAATTGGGTTCAGCAACTACCCTCTTCCTGTGGTTGCTGCTTCCTCTCTAAGCACACACAGTGTTCCTTGGAGCTAGAAAAGACCTTGGGCTCCTCCCAGCCTGCCCTCCCAGGCCCTACTGTTCCCCTTTCCCTCCCTTTGGAAGAACTGGTGTCAGTGGTGGATTGGCAAACCATGACAGAGCATGCATTAAGCTCTCCTTTCCTTCCCACCAAAATCCTCATGGTCTTGCTTAAAGGCAGCTGAACAGAGCTTTCCTGGAGAACAGTGCTCTTTGGTCAGAAAGGATGAAATGCCAGGACGTATCATGAACACCACATGGCAGCAGCACCCTGGGATATCACAGTAGCAGCAACCGGCTGGACAAAACTTCCACAAATTCAAAACCACTGAGGATCCAACGCAAATTCACAGAGGGGATCCTTCCCAACAAGATCCTGTCCTGCTACCTCAATCCCATCACTGGCTCCTCAGCTGTGTTGTCTCACATATCAGCCACCGACAGCTCCCGCTGAGCTCTGCACCAGCATGGCACCAATGCTGCAGCCAGAGGCGGGAGAGCAGCTGGGGAGAGGACCCTAGGGGCAGACCTCAGGTGCGTCTGCAACAGCTGGAAAAGATCGTTGTTCTCTAAGTGTATCCTCCTGTAGTGTATCTAGTGCAACAGCCCAAGCAAAGGAGTTTCCCTTACACCTTCTCCAACCTGTCACATACTGTTAAGTAATTCTACTCAGCCCTGCTTTGCTGAACTCACCCCAAGACATACTTCCCTTCAAAGCCCCAGATACAGTGGCATTGCCACCTTGATCTGTTACAGCCCTTTGTCAGTCCCCCTGGGGCTGCTGTTGGACATTGCACGTTGCAGGGAACCACACAGCCTGTACACCACAGCCTGGGGCCACACACGTGGCCCAGAGCAGCCAGGCTGTGAACACAAGACCAGAGAGGCAGGAGCCCTGCCTCCAGCAGCCACTCAACAGAGCAGCGCTCCAGCAAGCGGGCCCTGCTGCGCAGACCTCCCACAGCAAACGTAGAGCTAGAGACCCTTCCACTAGGCTGCCGGTTAGCCCCAAACCAGGAGGAGGCCCGAGCCACACAGCAGGGCTGGGCACAGAGCCCTGCATCAGCACCGCAGCTCCAGAGCTGACAAACCTCCCGCTGAAGGCAGGGCTTGGTACAAAGGTTCCTTTGTTCCTGACACACGAGCCCATCCCACACTGCTGCCTGGACACACCAACTTTATTGTACCCTGCTGACATCGGCAACAGGCAGGGCTCAGTGGCTCCTCTCGGGGATGCTGTGGGGGCTGGCACCCAGGAGGCTTGAGCCCTGCCAAGCAGCGAGTGCTGGCACTGCAGTTCCTCCATCGCCAGCAGCAGCATGAGCCCCCCTCAGGGCTCTGCTGACCCAAAGCCTTTCTCACAGAGGTGTCAGAGCTCCTCTGTCACCCAGCTGGCCATGTTCACCTGCCTCTGCACTCCAGTGCCATTGGTAGAGCTGTGGGATGCTGAGTAAAGGGGAGAAAGAGAATATTTTCATGCAAAATTCATGCACTTTCAGTTTGCTACACCATATACAGGCATGGAGACAGCTCTGCAGCAGGAAGGAGGGAAATGGGACTGTAAACTCTCTTCCTCACACTGACATAAATGACAGGATCTGCTTCCAGTCCCTGCTCCCAGTGCAAGAACGAAGAGGTACAGCAAGGGAGGGGAAGTCTCCCATTGGATCCCAAGAAGGGTTAAATTCTATCTGTTCAGCAATGGTGGGAGGGGATTTATCTCAGGGCAGGAGCCTTGATACCACCTGGGATGAGGCCAAGACAAAAGCAAATTCCTCCAGTGAACTTATCGCTCTCTACTACTGCCTGCCCAGCTACAGGGAGTTTCCTCTACAGTCACAGAGATGCAAGAGAAGTCTGCTTTTATTTTCCCAGCCACAGCCTGCCAAAGCCCAGCATCTCTTCAGCTTGAGTTTGAGCCAGAAGACAACTAGGCTTAAGGGGAAATGACTGGACTCCCCCGTGTGACTTGTGAGACGGCGCTCGGAGGCTGCCTTCGCCAGAGCATTTGGTCATTTATTGAAGTCCAGAGCTGTGCTCCACAGACCAGCTCCAGCAGCCACAGTGGAGCTAAGCTTGCTGGACACCAGCACAGTCCAAGGACTCCAGGCTCCAAATGTGCAAGAGAAAACTTTGGCTGTCTCAGAGAAGCAGACATCAGGGCAGGAGGAAGAAGGGTCCTTTGCCATATCAGGAAGGAGAGTTCAACAGTAGTTTCTGCAAGCAGCATCTCTGCCTGTGCTCTCCTGAGCTCCCTGGCACTGCCTGGGACCTGGAGCTGACAACTCAGCTGGCTCCCACCCCACACTCCAGCTCCTCAGCACTCCCATCAGCATCTCTGCTCCTAGAAGCAAAGCTTCCTGGAGGCTCTGATTCCCCTTTCCACTGACCCACAGGGTCCTCAAATATACAAATCCCAGAAGAGACTCTGGGACTCCAGCTGGGCATAGGTCTGCACCGTGCAGGATGGGCCCTAACTTCTCATCAGGAACCGCTCTGATATGTGCTATTTCCAGCAAGACCTTCTGTCCAACTGTGTTCTTTGGATTCTGCTCTGTCTTCTTTCCCATCCTACTTCCTCCCCTCCCACCAGCATTTAGAAAGATGAGAACAGAAAGAAAACATCCCGCAGCCATTCCCATCTCCCAGCACACTTGCATAGCCATACTGAAGGTCAGCAGTGTGCCCCATGCTGCAGCACAGCTACACCCCTTCCCCAGGCAGCAGGGCAGCTCAGGTGATGCCAAGCAGCCCTAAATCCTGGCAATTGCCAGGACTGTGCAGGAAAGGTCCTCAGAAGAGAGGGACAGGCGTGCTGTGGGGTGGGAGAATACAGCCCATACATGCCAAGAGCACTCAGTGAGTAGGAAGCACCAGGCTCTCCCTAGAGCCTCAGCCTCTCGCCTGCAGCATTTAAAGAGCCATGTAAGCTGTGGTTGTAGCTCCAAACACTGCTTTACCTCAGAGCTGGAGACAGATGAGGTCACCTCCAGTCTGAAATCACTTCCTTTCCCAAGCTGCTCTCAAGACTGTGCCACAGAATAAAAAGAGCGGGATGGGTGGGGAGGGAAACCCAAAGCAACAGAGCATGTTCCCCATTAAGAGCTCAACACTTCATCAATCTCTGCCTCCCGGTCGGATGCCATCTGAACCCTCCACCCTCCCCTCCCTTCTTCCTCTACAAGAGGGAACCTGGCAGGAACTGCTCTGAGTTAACTGCAGGGTATGGCACAAGCTGCATGGGACTGTGCTTGACCCCCAACTTCTCAAAGCCAACCCAAGCAGAGCAATCTCTTTCTCCCCATGTACATGGTATTTGAAGTGATTTGTGCTGGTAACTAATCCTATACAGGCAGAGCACAAACACCACAACCCTGTGGCCCCTCCAGCACAGACCCATTCTCCAGTGTCCATGCCTGGAGCACACTGCCAACATGATCTCACAACAGGTCTGTGCTGGGCATGTGGGCTGTAATCACAGCACAGTCTGATCAGAGCTGGTTTTAAAGGAGGTGGCAGCGACACAAACAGCTGAGGATGTAACACAGGTTGTAAGACTTCGGTCAGCCTCCAGAGACTCAGTGTTGATCTGTGCTGTTGTTGGTACTGCAGAGAAGTACTCACCAATGCCACTCATGTGAGTTGTGCCACCACACTGGCCACAGTGGCAACAGGACTCTTACTTCACATCCAGAACAGGTGGTCCTTAACCCAGCACCTCAAGGAACCAGGCTGAGCACGGAGCATTGAAATTCAGGTCAGCAGCATAGGGGTGTTCTAAGGAAAAGAGCCTTGCAACAGCCGCACTTGGCCAGGAGCAACCAGACTGACTGTTCAGTGGCATCATTTTAAAGACACATTGACCGCAGATGAATCAGTGTCTCATTCTTGAAAGCACTAAATTAACCACAGTGCCCAACACTGCCTCAAGCAGTAACGGCCAAGATACATCATGGTCACAGAGTTCCCTCCTCTAGGGCCATGTTTTTATCCCCTCACCCCAGATTTTGCTCTACAGAGGGAGGCACCAAAGTTTTACCAGCCCCTTCCAGAATTCCCTGGCTCTCATCGCAATGGCAACCACTGTGTGCTTGGGGCCATTCTGAGAGCAAATACAGCTACTGCAACCCATATGCTGTTTGGAACCTAACCAGCTCCAGCCAACACATGAAAATACACATGGCCTTAGCCTTCAACGTGTGCCACTGCAGGGACAGGTAAAAACAACCCTCGGCATAGCTTCTCACTACCATGCAGTAATGGTACAGTAAATGCAATGGATAGAGAAGCAAACGGCAAGTACGTTGTGTGCACAGCTGTGGATCACATGCTGCATATTTCTAGAATTTCCTGCAGGCAGATAAAAGACTGGAACTCAGGACCATCTGTGCTGCCACTCCCATGCTAGTTTCTCTAGATCGCACAGCATCCCTGGGGCTGAACAGCATGACTGCTGCTCCCAGAGAGCCCTTCATTCCCCAGCCTCTTTCCAGAGGCCAACCCTGGATATCAACCAGCCAAAAACACAAAGAAAGTGCCTTCTCCCTTGGGGGCTTCAGCCCTTCTAGCAGCAGTGGGCACCAGAGATAGGAACATCTCTAGGAATAGGAACCTCAACCAGGAAGGGTTGTGCTCTTCACCCTGCACCCAGACACACACACTGGAGAGCTCTGAACCACACTCTATCCAAAAAACAAACAAACAAAAAACCACCAGCACTGTTTGTAGGAGACACCCTGCTTACTCCAAGCTTCACACTTTTCCAATACTCAGCTGCTCCTTGTGTGCAGGAACAGGCAGCCATTTTGTCTTCAAAGCAGCTACACACAAATAATCCTGCAAGTGAGAGCAGGCATGCACTAATGCTCTGATAAAGATTTCATGTATGTTCCTTGTGTTCATTTGAGTGGTTTTTTTTGGACATTCAGTCAAAATAAAAGCCATTCAAACCGTCAGGGCAGCTTAAAAAGAATCAGACTGTGCCATATTTGAGGAACTCACATACAAAAACACGCTGTGTTTTTCCAAACCTATAGGCTCATGGACTGTTGAACAGTCTGGACAGCATCTGAGGATATGGAATGGATGCTGTGAACTCATTAGTCTATTAAGAGTAACAGAAAGTAACCTAATTCCAGAAAAATCTCTCTTCCCAGGCAAACCAGGCTTCCTCTGCAAAGGAATTCCACAGACTTAAGGACATCAGTACCCTGGCAGAGCTAGAGATGACGAACGTTGTACTTTCCTTTTCCAGTAATACTTAGATTAAACTATATAAACTGTTCCCCTTGGAGCAGATCCTATTTCACTGTTTACACAGAGATTTAGAATTGGATTTTAAAAGGTGAAAGCTCCCACTCCCAAACTGCAGGAAGCCCAGTCAGTGCCGATGTTCTTGCTATAGCAAACAGCTGTTCCCTTGCATTTCTCAGACTCTTTGCCCAGCCACTCTCGATGTCATTTGCAAAGCAAGAATGTCCTCAGTTATCAATACTGCAAAAGGTAAGAGATCTGCAAAAAGGAAAGCTTGCAAGAGTTTCTCCTGCTGTGATAAGTCTAGATGAAGCGAGAGGTGCATGGGATGCAGAAGCATCCATCCTCAGGGTACAGCACTGCCTAGCTCTGCAGCTCAGAAGTTGTCACCAGAGGAGTGAATTGCAATCAGCTCCTAGAGGGCATGTCCCCATGTGCAAGGTCCTGAACCAAAGCACAAAGGCAATTCCAGCCCCAAAGGGCTTACAATCTGAACTGTGTAAGACGCTAACAGGCCAGCACAACAAAGACACATAAAATAACTACGCTTCCCTCCTCCAGAAGTACAGAATTTTGTATGTGTGGGGTGGGGACAAGGGAGTTTGATCCTTTCAAAGTCGTTTTCCAAGTGCTATGGCTCTTACTGATTTTTTTTTTGAGACAGAGATGAAAGGACCATTCAGAGCAGCTTGGAACACACCTCCTGCAGGATTTTCCTAGGTATTTTCCTCTGCCAACCCCTTTCCTAGACCACAGCACATGAAAGGCAACTCTAAGCCTGGCACCAGGTGTGTAAATTCCTCAGCAGCAGCTTGCTCATGGGAGATGGCGAGAGCTCTTGCTACTCAGCAACCGAGAGCAGCTAGAGCAGAGGTGGGGGAGAGCGGTGGTGGGCAGCTCACCAAGGCCAAATGGTAAAAATACAGGGGTCCCTAGCCCCTCTCAGCTTCAAAGGACTTGGGCACTTTCATCCATTTTCAAAGAAAGCTGGCTGTAGATTTGTATTGTTGCAAGCTGCCTAAAAGATTTGCCTTTAAAATAACTGTATTTGACAGTGGCCTTTGTCGAAAAGCTGATGTTTCATCCTGTTGTCTTTCACCACTCTGTCAGCCCAGACCAGAGGAACACATCAGCCCCTTGGTTAATCCAGAATATGCCAACAGTCTCAGAGGCACCACGAGTGGGATCACTCCCACCTAGAGTAAGGGCAGCCCACAGCTCTGGCGGACACAATGCAGGGCTGCGGCCTCGGAGAGGGCCTCACAGGAACCACCCCCCGTATAAACACCGAATAACCTTGTCGTCGGGTCTCCAGCCCCCTTGTGCTTAGCCCTAGGAACAAGAACATCAGAGTTGCTGTTACGATCTTCCTGCGAATGCGTGGGGTTTAGAACCCAACTCTGCTGTTTTGGCAAATTTCACCAGTGATAATTCAGTATAAAATAACATGGCCAAACATGGAAACCCAGTTTGACCAGGACAGACCAGCAATACTGGTACTGTCCCAACAAAATCTAAGGGATGGTATTTTCTACCAGACCGGAAAGACATTTTTCCTCTCTCATCATCACAGACCTAGGAACAAACCCTGGCATGGAACTGGATTGTAGGAGACAGACAGCTAAGTCATAAATCTTGCAGAAATTAAGGAAACATTCTGAAACACATTGCCCCACTCCTCCTATAAACTTTTCTATATTAAGGTAACAACTTCTTCTCCCAAAACTGAGTGATGAAGCCATCACAAAAGGATAGTGCCCCAAACTGACTAACTAGTGTCACTGTCCCAGTGACACATCCCAGCCACACAGAAACAACTAGGCTCTTAATAACATCTGTTCTTTGCAGATAATATAACCGTGGCACCGGTCTTACTGCTATTTCAGTCTTGACTTCCACTATAATTTAAAGTCCATCCAATCAGAGCCATCAACATAATCTGAACTTGCCCTGAACCAAAATTGTTAGCAGTGACTCACTAATACAGTCCTGATGTGAAGGAACAGCTAGCTGCAAAATCCTCACTCTTGTAGATTTTTTTTTTTTTAAATGGTATTGTTGATTTCATCAATTTCTTTTCTGGGCTCCGTCTGAAAATAACAAGAATGGTAAAGTACAGGAGATGTAAGATGGGGAACCGTAATGAAACAGGCACTGGAAGAACAGAGTTCACAGAAATGTCACCTTTGAAGTGATTATAATGGATTTCTGGAAGTCAGAGAAACGAAACTGGACTAAAGAAGACATTAGATGAGACAGAAAGTCATTTGACTGTAAATGCTGTGGTTGTTGGACACACAAAGTGCAGCAATACCTAATGTTTGAAAGAACTTAGAAGCAATGGAGTGGAAAAATTGCATTTGTTAAATTGTGCTTTCCTACAAGGCAACCCAAAAGAAATGGAAACAGCTACATCGGTAAGAAGGAAGAGCAGGGCAGGAGGAGGAACGTTCAGCTCTGTCAATAAGTTAACAGAGACAGCACCCTCATGCAATGTAAGCTCAAGTGACAGCCACAGCAGGCCAAGAGCTAACATGTCGCTCGGAGCCTTTTAATGAGAACAGGGTGCAAAATCAGATTAGATACCCACAAACAGCTCTTGGGACATGAGCACGGCAGGAAGTCAAACCTTCCTATTTATTAAGAATCCAAGACTAAACATCTCCAAGCAAATTCAGTGTTACTTGCACTGACCAGACCTGGCAGCCATCCTCGAGCCCCCAGCCCGAACAAAGCCGTCTTAACCCCGGGACGCGGCGCTGTCCCCACGCGGCTGTCTGTACGGCTCCCAGTAGCCTCACGTGCCCTCGGACTACACAAAGTCGAGCAAATCCCGCTGCCTCAGGAGGTAAGAAGGGGAAAAGCAAAATCTGCAACGTGAGGATTTCTGACCTTCAGTGCTGAGGGACAGGGCAGGGATGGAGAAGGTCTGGTTTTAAGTGCACATAGGGCACTTCCTCACCTGCACATCTCAGGAACAGAATATTCACACTGTGCATGACCTAGTCAATACTGTCAGGCCAAATCCATGGCCCAACTTCACGAAATTTTGATGGGACTCTTCTCTGATGTAGCTTTGCTCTAAGTAGGGAAAACAATTTTCCTTTTCAGGTTTGTTTATAAACCAGTGCCTCAGGAATACAAAGCAAGGTCTGTTATCTCCACTGGAGGAAAGGCATGCTGGCCAGACAAGCGGTGGGTGCCCCAATTATTTTATTTTTTTGAAAAAGAATAAAGAAAGAAAATATTTATTTTTCATTAAGGGAAAGCCCTAAACCCCCAAGGGACAGGCTCTGGGTGTCAGACACGCACAGGACCCCACAAATTATCTAAACCCTTGGGTGTACAAGGGATGTCTGAGGAAGCAAGAACAGGAGCCTCATCCAGGTGTTTCCCGGACATCTACTGCTGTTAGTGTTGCAATATATGGGACCTGAGCCCTTCGAAATGCCCACCTCTGTGCCACGAGCTGCACCCTGCAGGGACATGCTTCAATACCAATCATGTACAAGTATAACATGCAGCACAGGAACAGCATACATGAAGAAATATCCATGCACTTTGCAGAGAAAAGATGGTTCACCAAGCTTTCAGACCAACTAGCCCTGTGACGTCCCTCATTAGCAATCCCATACATACCCTGCACTGCTGCTACAAGAAGGACAACTCCAATAACACCATCACTTGTTTACCAAGAGAACAATTCTGCTATTGACCAACACCTGCCCATGACAGTGTGACCACGGGAGGAGTAGGGAGATGTTCAAATGACATTGGCCATTCAAACCAGGCAGCAAACTGCCTGGCACTGGCTGGAGCTCCGAGCAGCTGCTGTGGACTGGCCCTACCAGCTCAAACAGAAAAGCTTTCACTGACATTAATGAGAACTGCTGAAAATAATGCCATCACACAGCTATGAGATGGCATGCTGCCTTTCTGTTTGAGGACCAGCAGGCCGAACAGAGCAGGCACTAAGCAGGCACTGAGGAAGAGGAACCCTGAGCTCCATCCAGTTGGTTTTGGGTTATTTAAACTCCTGTAAGTCAAATGGTGTGAACCAAACGTGAGCTGATGTGATGGGGCAGGCCAGGTAAGGCTTATCCGAGTGACAAGAGGACACACTCCTGCTACACCGAAAATGTGTCCTGCTCACAGGAGCAATGCTTCAGAGGATCCCAAACAGGTCAATGTGACAGTACTGGGCTGTACATACAAAACTTACCTCTGGCTTTCTCTCCTCCGTAGACATTGTCCGAGCTTCTGAAGCGTCAGCCCCAGGGTTTCTGGCAGACTTGAGCAGATCTAGAGCACTCAGCTGCTCAGTGGACCTAGAGTCCTTTCCAAGCATGTGCCAGGATTAACTGCCCAGAAGAAACACGAAGTCCTGTTAAATAACTGTCTGCTCTAATACTTGCTTCCCTCATAAATACACACTGTGCCAAGGGCTCCTTTCAAGGCAACGAGAGCTCTTTACAGTGAGCAAACAGCAAAGTATTAATCTCAGGAGCAAGGCATGTGCAGTTAGTTTCCCTTCTGCATGCTCCAGCTAAGGGAGCCAGAGCACTGCTCCAACCATGTCACAGGAACCATCTGTGTCAGGATGTAAGTGCAGTCTCTGGGAGATAAGAGATGCTCTCAGACAGATCCTTCTTACTGCTGTGATGACACACTCTTGCTCATCTCAGCACCGTGCAATCACAGCAGCAGGACTTTGCTACAGGCCAGCTGTATCATTTGGAATTTAACTCCCTCAGCCTTGATTCAGCCCACTCCCTAGAAAACAGGGTAAAATCCAGCCCCGAGGCTGTGATGCTCCTTCCATTACTGCCTGACCAGCTGGCACTAGCTCCTCTGAGCAGCTCTGAGAATCTATAGGATCCTAAAAGCCATAAACCTCTCTGACACTTTTTACAGCAGGCCTTGGGCAAAGGGAAATTACTCTTGGTCCAGATGGGCATTTCCAATACTATTCATCCACATTTCCAGCACTTCACACTACTTAACACCCAATGCAGAGACTCAGGAGAGCTTTAAACTACACAGAAAGTGTAGCCAAGGGAGCAACATAGGCAGATAGCAGATGCACAGCTTTGTGACTCATATTTCACCTGGATATATAATTTATGTAGTATGTAATCTACTCTAAAAGTGGATGCAAGACTGCAGGATTTAAGAGACTTCACGTGTGTGTGTATCATGGCAAGAATGAGCTCAGCACAGCAGGCAGGATTAGAACAGTTCCCACACTGAGGAAATAGCCAGGAGACATTACAAACTGCTGAAAGCGAAGTGACTTGTCTGGGAAGTGACTTGTCTGGGAAGTGATCTTAAAAATAATTGTAATGCAAACTAAAGCAATAAAAGGCCTGGTCTGCTCTGCTGTGTGTGCTCCCACAGCTCCGAGCATCAGGGGTCTTCACAGCAAAACAAAACAGTCACTGGAGCACAGACCACATCTGCACCACCATGGGCTTTGCCGCACAGAAAGCGGAAGGAAGATGTTAAGATCTTGAAGCCTCTTCTCCCACAAGTGGAGTGGATCTTTTCTTTCCCTCCCTCACTTCTGCACTGAGAATGTCCAGAGGTCAGCGGGACGGGCTCGCTCCCCATGGCCAGGCTCCAGGAGCTAGCGCTCATGATCCTGCAGTTTATTTGCTCAGACTGCGTTCCCAGCTCCCGGTTCCTGGGGCCAGAAGTCATTCTAGGGGAAGAGCACCAGCTGCCCGGGTGGGGTCAGGCAGAGGCAGGCCATCCCAGCGCCTTGCACACACCCTGGACACTCTTGATAACAAGATTCAAAATAAACAGGGCACTCCCAAAGTTCCCAGGAAGAGCAAAGATCTGAGCTGAACAAAGCTGGCAAGCAAAGGACCTCAGCTTTCCATCTCCTTGGCTCTGAGCAGTCGCACCGTACAGCGATGGCAGACAGGGACAGGCCAGCCACCATGCTGCTCCTGTCTTCCTGTCGGTTACCCTCAGGGTGAGAGCTTCAGCCTTGGCACAGGCTCTTCCTGCTGTCAGCCAGCACAGCTGTGCAGAGAAGCAGCCCAAAACAAAAGGTGAGAGAAAACACGGAGTTAAACTTTTATCAAGGGCTTCCCACCTCTGGCTGACTTACAGCTACACTGGTAACTGGCTCACACCTCACAGACTCTCAGGCAAGTGTAAGCCACAGTGTGAGATCCTCCAGCGCACCATGCTTGTGCAGTGTTAGCCCTGAGCCTCCCCTAGCCCCACTGCCATGGCACAGCACCAGGCTGATACAACCTGAAGGCTGCTCAGCTGCATCCAGAGAGGTTTCTGCCATCTGAAGCACCCCTTGCACTATGCTGTTCTGCACGGCATAGCAATATATCTCTTCCAGAAATGAACTTCAGCCTTAAATTCTCTTTTTAAAAAAAAAAAAAATTTGGACTCCAGGAGTAGACAGTTGTACTAAAGCTAAACAATTCGCCTCCTCCTCTTGGCATTACTCCCTTGCAGATGCTTCTGAGGGTTTCACTTCCTCTTCAGCTTCTCTTGGCCAACACTTAGCCAAGCTTTGCTCATCAGCAAGCCAGTTCCTGCAGCCCTCAATCATGCTCTTCTACCAGCCTGCAGATGTTGTGATAGTGCCTGGGGGTAACAGACCCACAGGTAGGGGCTGGGAGTGACGGACAGAGGGAAGGCACTGCAGCATAGAGCTGAATGTTAGCAAGCTGTAACAGATTTTAATTAATGCACTGGAAATACACTTATACAAGAGAGGAGTAATTAAAAATACTAATCCATTCAGCCCTCAAAATATAGAGGGCTCTACTTGAGTTGGAAGCGAGAGAAGATCTCTCTTGCTTTCTGCATCCCAGCCACTCTGAGCAGCATAGCATGTGCAAATCCTTCCTCTCAGTACCCTCAGTACCACCTTCCAATGTTCATTTTAAACAGTGTTTAGGAGATACCAAGTCATGGATGAACAGCAGCACACATACTGATGAGGAGCACATGTTCTGGGATCTGATCCCAGCTTCGCTGATGCACCACACACAAATCCAGCTCCTGAACATCGCTGTGGGAACAAGACGACTGCAAACTTCTTCACAGCTCCAGGGACGATTCTTTGGGACAAAAGGAATGTGTAACAGCAGACAAACATTTTTCCTGCGCTTCAAGGCTAACCACAGTGTAGACATACACACACGCAGACAAAATCCAGCCCACATGGAGTTATTCCAGTATGCTATGAAACAACTTGCATACACTCCACAAAAATCTGAAGTTATGCAATGTATTAGAGATGCCATGTTTCCTTCTTGAGAATCAGAGGATTATTCTGTGAGATTTCACTGTCCCAAGGACATCTCCGTCTGGGGCAGGAAGGGGACAAAAAATCTCATGTTGGTTAGGCAAGAAAGCTGTGTGGGTGAGCAAAGAAGCTGCCTTCCAGTTCATTCTCTGTTATCCAGAAAAAAAAAGTACCACGGAATTTGCTTGAACTAGAAAAGAAACAACTAAGCCAAGAGGGTTTCTCTCTTAACAGCTATCTCACCAAGAAGTGCTTGTGGTAGTAAAGATGGTACACAGCTCTCCAGGCTTGGATTCAGCACATGGGGGCTCTGACCGGAAGCAGCACAGAGCAGCTACTGCTGCAGCAGCAGGGTGACCCAAAACTGCTGGGGAAACCCCTTGGACTGAACATTTAAAACTAATTTAGCAAAGCTCTGAAGATGCATAGCAGGGACCCAACCTGGCCTAGCACAGTGAGCAACCAGCTGGCTGGACATGGAATCCCCCCTGGATTTCCAAAATGTCAATTTTTATCGAGTATTCAATGAACAGCGACTTGGACCCAAACTGAGGGTGGGCATATGGGCTCTCAAAGACACTGACCTCGCAGGTTGTCTCTCTCTCTCCCTACTAGCTTCAGATCTTGCAGCTCAAGCACCCTTTCCTCAAAGGGTGAGGCAGGACTGTCACAACTCATTACATCTATTTCCTACTAGAACAGTCAAGCAGAGAACAGCATTGGTGTGAAGTTAGTCTCATTTCTGAGAGCATTAAGAGGTTGTAAGAGAGTCCTGGACCTTGGAGACTAAAAGTATCCAGGGACTGGGTTCCTCATTCGTTTAGATGGCAGCAGCATTTTCACCTCCACAATTAAGAACTGCCTTTCGTAATGCCCCAGCAGGCTGCAACACCCAGAAGCTGAGCAAGTGTCATAAGCATCTCTTGGGGTTGAACAAAGGTTGCTCTTACTTCACTAGTGTCAGGCCACAACATTTCTCATGCTTGCACATTTGGCTAACATACCCTAAACAGCCCTGCACAATTAACACAAGAACAGCAGAATTTTGGACTCACACATAAGTAGCCAAGCAGTTTGTGGAAATTCAAGGGATAAAGATCCCTGTGCAGGAAAAACCTACTTCTCCTTTTCATAAACTGCAGATTACTACTCACACTGAACCTCTCTCCTGCCCTGACAATCATTTCATCCATTTGGAGCATAAATAATTGAAGAGAGAACAGTGGCAGCATGAGGCACACTCTGCGTCCAGCTCTCCAGCAGTGCTGTTTCACCATGCAGCTCATGTGCTGACCTGCTCTTACAGCCCTTTTCCAAGAAGCCAAGCAGAAAAAGAAGGAAAAAAAAAAAAAAAAAAGTTGAAGTGTCCAGGATGGACTTCCCTCCCAAGCCCAGAATAACCCATCTGTGCGGCACAGGGGCCTCCTGCAGCAGGACTGTTTGGACAGATGCATGGCAGAAGGACACATGGGGCTCCACCTCTTGACCTGCTCAGTCCCACCCAGCTCCTGACATGCTGTGCTGAGCCCTGAGCAGAGGGCGAGGAACCAACACTGCCACCTGAAATCGGCAAAAAAAAAAAAAAAAAAAAAAAAAAAAAAAAAAAA
>VXAV01000340.1:196025-207220 GCA_013399715.1 Alectura lathami
AGGGCTACCCTTGAATTAAGGAATTCATGTTTCTATAACTCTCTAGTCATTGTAACAGAGTCACACCACCACAGGAGGTGGGATAGTTTTACCATTACTCACACCAGCATTGTGCGTAACTTAAGGAAATCATTGTGCTCTGGATTTTCAACTTCGACAACTCCCCAGGGATACAGACGGCCTCTGATTTTTTTCCCTTTCACCTCAATAAGTTGATTGGATCCAATAACAGCAAAGGGAATGCTAGCCTAATTGAGACAAAACAAAACAAGTTACTGTGCTGATTTTTGATTATTTTTTTTTTGGGAGGGGGGAGCTGTTTGCTTCTTTCTTTTAAGGAAAGTACAAAGGTATTGTAAGTAACAGACAGTAGATGGGGAAAAGAAACACTGACAAAAGTATTTTACTAAAACCCTTCTACATCAGAAAACCAACAAATCCTATTCTTGCCAATGCAACCCCATTATTAAAACCATAGTTCTGTTAGGATCAGTTTGTCTTAACAGAAGCTCAAAAGGAAATGACGCTTTGCTTTAGGAACACTTGACTGTTGTTGAAATACAGTTTGGGCATAATGTGTCATCTGACATAACATCACGCGTGGAAAACAGCCAACAGCAATACACTTCAGATAGAGATTAAGTAGCTAGGGGCTGGGAATTTCAGATATGTTCTACAAGCATCTTTGTAAGCATCAGAACACAAACAGGAGATGATTTAATTAAAACCTTTGTTATCTACTCTAACAAGAGGGAAGCTGTTAATTAGTATAGTAACCATAACACATGCATGCTTTCTTTTTGCATTTTAAAAGGTTTGAGTCAGAAAACAGACAAATTGTGGTTATAGGTGAATAGTTGCTTACATTTAAAAAAGAAAGTCACAACACTACATTTGGAACCCTGATGAAGCAAAGAATGGACTAAAAAGGATTATAATTCTGAGCCAATATTTTTACAACGAAAATCTGAATTTTCAATACATATTATAAAGGAATGAAGTATCTTTAAGCATACAGTAGGCCTGAATAACTACTGCAGAAAAATAGGAAGTTAAGAAAGACTGCAGCTTGCCTTTAAAACTCTAGTTTGTTCTTTAAATTCCTCATCTTCATCAGAATCTGCATCAGGGAGCTGGTAAATCCTAATGCCATGTTCAGAAATCTCATCCAGAACCTAAAGAGTTTAAAAAACAGGAAGAAAAATATTAAAATCTTATTGAAGAGATATCATTAAATATATATACAGTTGATTTACTAGTCTGCCACACCTAAAAGTCTCAGGATATGTTTTTCTGCCCTAAGCAGTTTGATAAGGCTTTAAAAAACAATCCATTAACAGGAACCACCACCACTTATTCTTTTACCTTATGTACTATCAAATTAGACTGGGTACTATAAGACTTACATTCCGTTAATTTTATCCTGCCTATGTAGAAAATATCAGAATTTTTCATTTTTTCTTCATTCAATAGATAGACTTAAACCTCAGGTCCATAAGTAAGTACCCTAGGAAAAATAGTTCAGGTATAAAAGCACTAATTCAATCATCTGCATGTTCTGAGACTTAAGAAACAAACAGTAAGTGGAAAATTTATTACATTTGTAAAATGAACACAGGAAGCCTACACTACACGTCTGGATTTTAAAGATTTTATTCTATTACTTCAAAAAAAAAATTCTTAAAAACTTTGCTGAGATGGGCTAACTATAGAGGTTCTCTCTTTAAAAAATGCTTACTAACAGGCATTTTAAAAAGTCAAAGCATTTGCTGAGATTACCTCTGAATTAAACAGTAACCCATCTGTGATAGTCTGCAAAATCAGAAATGGCACAGAAACAGGCTCACTGACTATATAAATTTTGTAACATTTTGAATGTATGTGCACTTGCATACGACCTTAAATAGCATATTTTTGTTCAATGGTACAGAGATAAAGATTATAAACGCTTTTGGATTCCAGCACAGTTTTTGATAACATTTTTCCCAGTACCCTCCTGGGCAAAACAGGTCAGGCTCAAAGGGTTATAGTAAACGGGGTGACATCAGGCTGGTGGCCAGTCACCAGTGGGGTTCCCCAGGGCTTGGGATATTCTATTATATTAAGATGCAGTCAAGGTCTTCAGGCAAAAATATATAGCTGTACTCAGGGGATAAACATCAGAATTGGAACACTGTTTGCTTAGAATATTTGCTACATAATAAACAAAGTATTTGTAAAACAATATAGCCTTGCACACCATTTTCTGAGGGTTAGTAAGAGTACACGTATTGTTCAATGTGTCATATAACAGATACTTAAAGATTTCTTTATTTGTTAGTGGCACAAAAGATAAACACATTTTTAAAAAAATCATACCAAGCAAATAATTCAAAAGAAACCACAAGTTTACATGGTTTTGTCTGCTCCTGTACTATAACAACGAATGTGAGATGGGACACATTAGTTACAGCATCAAAGCAATGCAGTCCATGTCAAAATATATTTTCATGTATCTGACATGTACAAAAAATTAAGGCAGTCTATTGTTTCTTGAATCAAAAAAACAAAAGCTAATTACCCACTTAAACTAGGGAAAGTTATTCAAAATCCATTAAAATAGTTTTCTTTATTGTCACTAATGTCTGGGATTAATACTATAAAAAATAATCCCTATTTCTGTATACATTCTTTTCCTAATGAAATCACGGCAGGGGTAAGCAGCTAGCATAATTCTAGGAATCTGGCAGTTTCAAAAAGTGGTACAGTTCGATCCTTCCTTTAAAACTGAAGGAAATGCTTCTCCTGCCATACTATTAAAAATATGCAAGTAAGAAATCCCATCAACAGCACCGTGACAAGATTTTCTTTCACCAAGAAAAGTGTGGTGGTTTGAAGAGAACATTAGGAATGCTGACGTTCCACAACAACTGTCTTCAAAGTGGTATAGGATGTCTTTGTAGAAAAAGATAACACTGTGCAAACTTCCTGTATTAGTATTCCCCAAAGGGCTGCAACTGTAACCCCACAACTGGAGCCCAAACCAACCAGCAGCACTACTGCAGTGATGTTTGGGCATACTTTTTTTCTTTTTTTTTTTCAGGTAATCAAAAACATTCGTAAAAGTCTGTGTAAGGACTTGTGCTGTCATTACATGTGTTAAAAACAAAAACAAAAAACACACCAACTTGGCAATACAATTAAACCTAGATTTCAAATGCATGAGAGGTCTTAATGAATCTTCATGTGGTATTGTTGGGTTCCTTGATCTTCTGTTGTGATAGCAACCAATAGCTGCATGCAGTACAAAGAAACCTTGTCCAGCTAGACCTTGTTATTACACAGCTGTTGAAAATAAAACAATCCCTCACACCACTAGATGAGAAGTGACAATGTATGAACTGCAGCTATTCCCATGACAATGTTTTCCTGGCAGGTACATAAGCATCCCCCACACTCACACACACGCACATAGAATGAAGTATGAGCCCACACCTAAACAAAGAGCAATACTTTTAAAAGAAAAAAAAATGGGAATAAGTGGCACCAGTAAGCAATCAGCAGTTACATTAACTCCATCACATTTAAATTAGTCGATGTTATTACTGTTTGCAAAATGGAAGATAACTAAATTGTCACCAAATGATAAGAAAATATGAAGAGCTGGGCTAGGTGGGGCCGTGCTGCAGTGCAATGCCTTTAAGTATCTGCATAAAACAAGAAAGCACATTTAACCTGACTGAGATCTCAAAGATAAAATGCAAGTGAAACAATAGCGGGAAAGCCAACAACAAGGGGTGCTATAATAATATATTACAGCTGTTAGACCTAGTGCTTTCCTGAAAGGAAAAAGAATTGCAATAAAAACAAACCGTATTTTATGGTCCTAACAATGAAACAGCATTTTGCTTTTCCAAATCACAATTTTATTGGCCTCAGAGGGTTCTGTGTTCTTAAAGATTAGCCTTCCCATGGGAAATTAAAAAAAAAAGTCAAAATATTAGTTCCCCTCTCATGAAGTCATTCTTTTGAGCAGGTTTCCTTAGCAGCCTTGCATGGCACAGCTTGTGAAACTGCCTTGCATTTCTTCCCACTCAAGAGTTTTAAAAAATAACTTTGAATTCCAGAAAGACCAAACAGGAATTACTCCAAGCTGGGTTTCCTTTGCAAGCACCACGAACTGATTTTGCTGCTTTGGACTAAGCAACAAAACAAAAACATTTTACTTTAGACTGATAGCCAAATGGCAGAAAGATCTTAAAAAAAAAAAAAAAAAAAAAAAGGNAATTTTAAAAAAAAAAAAAAAAAAAAAAAAGGCTTCAAGCTGCGTCAGCAAAGCAGTTTGATTCTTATTCCTGATTAGAGATTCTCTTAGCCGAGACGCTTTGAGTTAGAACAATATACAGTAGCTAGACTTTCAAAGCTTTGGAACCACATTATACATCTGACTTAGTGTAAACTCATTTTGTTGAGTGACCTTTGCCAGCAGAATAAAAATAATGGAGACTGTTGTTTACCTGTTCCCTAACCACTCCCTCAGTCTACAGTTCGATTTCACCCTAGTTAGCCAGTGCATAAATTTGGCTTGCTGTAAGCCGAGACTGTTTTAAAGACTAGTCAGTTAAAACTAACTTTGCTCTAAACTGGAAAGAGCTCGGCATGGATAGCACAGAACATGGTCCGGAGAGGTTGCCTTTAAATGAATCTGTTCATGGCAGGATGTACATTGGGATTCACCTCTGTATTCCACAATAAACAGGTCTCATAAGCCCTCAGTCTAATATGAGTTACAGAACCACACTAATTCTAAATTCACAACACACAGAAACAAATATCAAACAGTGTGTGCACTATCCTATGCTGGACCCTAGCAGAGACCAACAAGCAGCACATAAAAGTAGCCCAGAAGAAAGACCCAAGAGAATTTTAGCAAGCACTGAAACCTAGTAAGAGTGTGATCCTCCTCATTTCACCTAAGAACTGCTGTTGTGAAAGACAAAATAGCTAGAACCCATTTCAAATTAAGTTATGCTAGGTATCTGAACTGACACGAAGCAGAACATTCAGCATTTCCAGTGAGTTATACTGTCAAGTAATTTTTTTAATGTTCCATTGAAATGCCTGCTTTAACGCTTTCACATCGTTCTGCTAACAAATGTTGAACCAGAAAATAAGTACCTGTGAAAACTGAGCCTGAGGTACACTGTTGAAAGATCAAATAGTTTTAAAAGTAGCAGTAGCTCCACAAACAGTATTGATATCAGATGAAAATCTTTCACCAAGTCAGTATAACCACAGAAAAAAAATGAAGAGACAAAGACAGCACATGCAGTCATATCTCTGCTATGTTATTTCCCTATGAGTTACTTCCCTGTGGTGTTCTTTCAATTTGCCCACAATACCTGTCATTTCCCCCATAGCATTTGTAGAGGAATAAAATAAAAGCTCAAGAGCCTGGACAGAATTTATTCCAGCAAGATCTAGAGGTCCTTTTAAAGGCAATAAATGCCTTTTTTTTTTTCCCCACCTCTCCTTCCTTCCTTCCATCTTGTTCATCATATAGCTGGTCACTTTTCCACACACATAACCATGCTTTAGTGCAATCACACAGCACAGTTAGAGCATACAAACCAACTTTCTTTTGGATTAAACTAAACCTGAAACATACTATGAGAACATACCTAACACACTCCTACCACTAGTGGGCATTCAGTCCACTGGACTAAATTAGAGCTAGTCTGATACAATATCTACACCACATGCATTTCAGAATGACCTGAGTCCTCATTACAACCTGTTTCACTCAAAAGGCGTGCTCTGCTGGGGTGCACTGCTTGCTAGGATAGCCAAATCCAAGACAGCCAGATTCTTATCAAGTGTAAGCGGTGAGGCACATCCATCTTCAGAGATTTCCCACCCTTCACTTCCTGAAGATTAGTTCTTTGGCCAATATCACCCACCCCTCTTCAGTTTGAATTTACTTTGTTTGGCTTTAACATTGTATTGGTCACATTGTTTTCATGATCAAGCGTTAGACCTACTCTTCTCTTCAGCCTCTCTCTCTCCTTCAGTGTCAGTGTGTCAGCCTTGGCAATCACAGGGACAATGTTGACTTTTCCATGAAGAGCCTTCATGAATTCTACATCTAATGGTTTCAGCCTGCCAGCAAGTGGAAAAAAAATGAAATAAACCCCAAGTGAATTTTGCTTGTTCTATCTTTACACAAACTAAGCAATGCATTAAAAATGATAAAAATATTTCAAGTATCTCATAAACAGTATGCCCAGAGTAAACGAAGTCAGAGCATTTGCTTATTAGCTTGGTTGTCTAAAGGATGAATTGCAATTAAAATTGTCACTACAAGATGTTTTCAGTATTCTAAGCTTTTATGTTTCTGGGTGATAAACAATGCGATAATGACTATTTCAAAACAGTATTGAATGCCAAAAAAGGGACAAAGCAGAGGAGAGTGTTAGTCCGCAAAGACCATTTTAATTGCATTGGCTAACTGACAGCGTGGGCATTAAATTAACAGAAAAGTTAAGTTTCCAATTCAAGTAGCGAACACATTAATGAACACAATAACACCCTAAAATACAAGCACTTCTTACCCATGCCCAAAGGGAGAGATGAAGTAAAAACAGCAATGAACTCTGTTGTCTATAATGTGGCGCCTGTTCAGACCACTCTCATCATGAAGGTATCTTTCAAACTGGTTGTCAATGTACTGGATAATTGTTGTGAAACGGTGGTATGGAAGGGGAAAGAAAAAAAAAAATGGATAATTATCTCAAATTAGCTTTAAAATAACAACAACAACAAAAAAAGAATTACGCAAAGAAGAGAACAGATAGAGAATCATGCTTCTTTTAAGACTGTTACTGTTAACAAAAATTCAGCTATGTAGCATTGTATCAACTACTGAGGAGAAGTATTTTGATAATACAAAAAGATATTTTCAGAGCAGCCAGCAAGTGTCTATTTATGCCTAGAGCTACTTTCAAGTGTTACTCTGTCCACCTGGACAAAAAATTCAAGAGCAAGTTCAGAAAAAAGCACTAAGTAACCACAACTCGGAGGGGAACAGATGACTGCATTTATTTTTTCTGGGGGTAGGGGCTAAGGATTTGTTTTTAAACCAGCTGACAAATGATATATCCCGGATATCCTCTTGATTTACAACCCTGACCTGGAGCTAGGTTTCTATAGCTACCTATAAAAATCCTAGTATTCTTGTCTGTTTGAATTAAACGCAAATGCATTTGAAAGTCATGCACCAAAGGATCGCATGACTCAGGCTATTTTTGTTACCTTACTGAATCCTTTTCTCTTGGCAAAGAATAATAATGCCTACTTAGTTCAAAGCAAATTAAAATATGCCCCGCAAAGAGGTAAAGGAACTCTAAACATACTCATATAGATTAATCAGATACAAAGAGCAGTGACTAGAGAGAGAAAAGAAAACACGAAGCATAACTACGGGGATTGTTTTAAGATATTCCAGAGCATGTAGACACCTGCAAACAACATTAATAAAAAAGGACACTTTATATTAAGTACTGCACGGGAAGGGAAATGAACTCTCTGATGCAGATAAGATTAGGCAGATGGTTGTGTCATGAACATATCTTAAACTACCTGGGGAAAAAAAAATACAAGCAGAAAGCTTAAGCTGAAAAATAATATTTCAGTTGTTGGGAAATTTTAATTTTGAATAGAGAAATCAAAAAAGGAAACAGACAAGAAAACACTAGAAAATTAATAATCAGGAAAACAAACACATCCAGTGCTGGCAAATACTGTAACAGGCAGAGAAGTTCAACGTTAGGATGCATGGCACTAATGAAGATGAAAAAAAATAAGAATGATGGAACTGGACCTGAAGGGAATTTGATTTTCCAAAGTTGAGTAAACTTTTGGATCTAGAAGGAATACATATATTCTATTATGGAATTACACACACCTTTATCTTAGCAAAATTTCCGCTCTTTTAACTCATACTACAGAAGAAACAGCAAGACATGGAATTTACTGTTTTTGACCTTTGTGCTACTCAAGCCTTTAAGAACTAGCATCTTAATATCCAGTGTTGAAAAAGGACAATGTGTTTTATGTTCCTGTTGATCTTTAGACACTCTCCTTTTAGCTGGTGAAAGGTAACGAGACTGAAGACTTATATTAGGACAGAAACCAAGAACTAACAATGGGAAAGCAACTATCACACATTTCTCTGGCAATGTAATCAGTTTACGTGCAGTTTTCTAGCTCTAACAGCTATAATTTTCCCTATAAATATGGTGTCAGTGTCCTGTACCTCCTGGCTTCCGGGAAACACCTGGCTTATACCACTGTGCTGTCATTACTTGGGAGATAGCACATCCTGTATGGTAACAGCAATAACATAACTGCGGCATTTAAGAAGCCCATTGGAGGAAAATGAACAATATTACCAGGCTGCCAAAAGCCACAAACTAAAACTTAATATAAACCAGAATAAAAACAAATAACTCAGCAGCAGCCAGCAAGCAGCGTCAGAAAAAGGACCTGGTACATTGCAACAAAGATGAAACGAGTCATAACATCACCTGTACCTAACTAGTTAAGCTGTAAACTTCTGTGCCAGCCATCATTTTGACAGCAGATTTAATCTGTGCATGAAGCTTCCCCCTCCCCGTTTTAAATAATTTTTCTCCAGTCTTCAAGGACACGTTTCTCTCAGGATCCCAGTGTACCAATGCATGGAAGACCTATTCTATCCCTCCACGCTTGCACCATTAGAATTTTGTTATTCCCAAACACATGCCTAAGATGATGCCAAGAGAATTTCTAGGCTTAGTTTGGTTTGATTCTAGAAGAGAGAATCCCAGGTAGCACTGAACTGAAATAAAGCTTCACATGAAATCTAAAAAAAATATTATTATGGATAACTATGGTTACCATCCACCTTCTCTTACAGACTGTTCGAATATCATATGGAATATCCAATATTCATTGGAAAACAAAAAAATACACTATTTCATAGATTTAGAACAACACATTCACTAATAACTAATTTCCCAATCCAAACCTGTAATGTTTCCATTTCAGGCCACCAATCCAATAATCTCCTAATCATTAACAGCATTTCCTCTGTGATAGAGAGTACATTAAAACTGACCCCAGCTCCCATTCTTGAAAAATCAAGCTCCGCTAGGAAACCTACTCAGGATTAAGATATTTTGAAGCTGTGTTAGTGATGGCTGCCTCCTCGGGGCACCATCCCAGTTTGTTTACCAGTTCAAAAATCAACCTCCGTAAAATCACCCTGAAAACAGGTATTCATAAACTGCAGATTTCAAAAACAGTTTTTATAAGATCTGAATTGAGATCAGCACCATCTACTGGTTAACCGTAACTGCAGCAAATGCTCCTGAACACAAACAGAAGTTCAAGCACATGAACTTGCCGCTTCCTCTGAAGTAACAAGGAAGGAAGGTAGTTGCACAGGGTTAGTCTTGACTACAGTTTGAAACAAAGAATCTACCCATCCATGTTCCTATGACATCCTGTAAAGAACAACAGACTTTGTCAAAATGACACGCATCACAGCCCAGTCAGAGTCTTTATACGTGACATAAGAATACGAGATTAGAGACAGGACCTAAAATTAATTGCGTATTTTTATTTTGCACTAGGTAAGTAATACTTGTTCTCATAATGTCTTTTCATGTTTAAGAATTGTCACTGAAAACTAATCATAAAACACCAAGTTTTTCTACTCGGTCTCCGTCCTCATGAAATGACTTCTGTTTAGCAAGCCTCTGAAAAGAAAGGGGACAAATCTGAACACGTACGTCTCTAAGAAACATCTTAACAGAATAAACAAAGGGCATCAGAACACAATCAACAGGAAGAGCTCTGTGCAACACAATGCACGGCCTGCAGAGCTCTTAGCTCCAGCGGAAGGAAGCTCTAGTCAACAGTGCACAAAATAAGCAAGACCGTGCTACAGTCCAGACAGATGACTTACTGTTACTCTTAAAGTTAGATTATTTTTAACTTAATAATACTGGAAATGTGGAAGGAAAATAAAGATTCAAGTCCCACTATAGCTTCACTTTCAAACTTTCATTTAATAGATTTCATAGTAATGCAAATTTCATTAATAAATCTATTTCCTTCATTTTTGCTGTGTTTCTACTGTATACCATGGGGGAAAAAAAAAAAAAAAGACGTCAGACAAATACACTCTTCATTGTGCTCTGGATAGTGAGGCATCCTTTCAAGAAAAGACTACAAAATAAATTAAATGACCAAATGTTTATGTCACTGATAATATGAAGTTGAGCATCCAGAACGTTGGAGTGCTTAGAACACTGTGCTTGAATGCTTGGAAAAGACCCTCTATCATGAATTTGAGATAATTAATGTTAAGAGTAACGAATTTGTTGCTTCCTTTCTGTACACCACTGTTCTCCAAAGACCACCAGTTGAATGACTTATGTTCAGACAGACAGACACACACTGAAGAGCAGTGTTTGTGTAAGATGTTTACATACATACCAGTCCTGGCTGTTAATGGCATCTCCATATCCTGGTGTGTCTACCACCGTTAATCGCAGTTTCACCCCTCGCTCCTCTATCTCTACTGTAGAAGCTTCAATTTGGACTGTTCTCTCTATTTTCTCTAAAATAAAGGAATATTTTGATTGTTATTATTTCTACCAAAGCTGCAGAAAGCCCTGCAGGAAAGAGTAACAGAGGAAGAAATACAATTCCTGTATTATTATAACCTACACAACAGAATATTTTGAAGGAAAAATAATTAATCAAAATTCAACATCATTTTTTTGTAAAACAAAACAAAACAGTGAATGCAAAAAATCTAATTTATCCATGATAATATGTAAAAATAAAATTATACACTGAAGCATGCTACCCTCTGTCAAAAGTTACTTACACTTCTAATTAGGACTTTAGACTTTACAGGTAAAAAATTACTAGAGGAAATGGGGATTAGAGTAAAACCACATTCAGGTATACTGACATCAAAAATGTTTGTGTCTTTTTTTTGGCGTGTTTTTGTTGTTGCTGTTGTTTTTAAATAAAAATGGATGANTTCATAGGATTAGACATATGTGCTGAAGGAACTGCAAAATCACATTTACCTGCGGCTCCAGGAATATAACGTTCTGGGTAAAGATCAGTCAGGAACAGACTGTTAATTAAAGTAGATT
>VXAV01000340.1:218751-236289 GCA_013399715.1 Alectura lathami
GGCCGGGGGCAGCGGGCTCCCGGCCGAGCACCAGCCGCGCGGGGTAACAGCAGCACCGGTGCGCTGCGGCCCTTCCCTCCTGAGCGGCCTTCGCCGCTGTCCCGCACCCGGCGGTCCTGCCGCCGGCACCTCAAGCTCTGCTAGGACGCAGCGTGGCGGCGTTGCGGGTGGCTGTTGGTCTGTATCTTCCAGGGCACCGTTTCTTATGCCCCCTAGCATGTTTTCAAAACGGTCACCAAAATAGTTAACATAAAAAGTTTAAAAAACTCAGTATGGGGATGATAACATCCCCGTTTCCCAGTGCCTTCTGTGCCGCAGGCAGCCTCTTCCCTGTGCTCTGGGAACACCTGGATATTCGCTTGACTTCCCCTTTCTTAAGGACAAAGCAATGCCATTGCACTGCAGCATGGTAAATATCTTCTGGAGATTCTGCACTAAAACACTAAAAACTGGTACTGTGTGCTATCTCTGCCCCGTCGCTTTGAATCCTGAGTGTCCTGCTCCAAAAGGAGCGTCTGATCTGGCTGACTTCCAGAGACTGAAAGAAACGCGCATCCCAGAGCCTCCCCTCCCCTCCTGGAGGTCACGCTCCAGTTAAGGGAGAGATAACCTGTGTTAGAGCAGTAAGGACTCTGAAATCATGAACATCTAACTATGCTACCTTCTCATCCTGCAAACATAACCTTCTGGCTCCTGTCTTGTGTGCTGCACACGCGCAAGTCTAAGAATGAAACAGTCAGAGCCCAGCTTGCCTAAAATATGCCCTTGTCAAATTGATTCTGATTTCCTACCCAAATGCCTTTGAGCTTTCAGATTGCCTCCACCTACAGCAGGTTTTAGCAGCAGTCCTCAGAGTGGAAAAGCTTTTGGTATGATAGGTATGATAGCCAGTGGGAAATCTAGCTTAAACACATTGGTATTTGACTCTAAGTATGCAATAAAAGTCTGTCTGCTTTGCAAATACTCCTCTACATGTGAAGCAATTTTTTTCTCAAAACACTGTGCAAAAAACATGCGAGTTTTACCTACACTGTTGGTCTCTTCTCTTTGGTCGCTGCATTTCCTTCCGTTTAGGTGAGAGGCCTTCTGCCTTGGCTGGTATCACCACTGCAAGGGTAAGTAGGATTACAGCTGGCAGGTTGTCTAAGGTGTCAAGGACTCCAGTGCATAGGTGTAAAGAATACCTGCAGTCAGATCACAGAACAAGATCACTTTCTAATAGTGAAACTGGGTTACATAGCTCAAGCTTCAACACCAGACTGGCTCACCACAGGCCAATTAAAACAGACTATCAGCAGAAGTTCAGGAAAGGGTCACTCCAAACTACTAGGGTAAAGACTGTGCAGACAAGTCCCTAGCAATCCGTCCAAACATTTTGCAGAGGGCAGATTTGGTATGTGCAATCTACCAGTAAATCTTTTGCCTTGGAATTTTGAATACCAAGGAGAACATTTCTGTTTTGTCTGCATTTCCATCCATTAAGCAAACAGGGTTGCAATTCACAACAGGAAAATGTGGAAGTGAAACAAATGCTACTGAAGGCAGACTGGCATTATTTACTAATTCACATTGTGCTCATATCGTCAGCTGAGCATTGATGTGATCTGAGTAAGAACAAGATAAAAGCCAAAGAAAGCGCAACCAGGTTCCGTTTCCTAGGACAACATGTAGTGTTATAACACAAAGTGCTGGTACACACTCACAGGAATTAAAAGATGGCATTTCAGTCTTCTCTAGAAGTCAAGGTCTTCTTTTAGAGTATTCCATGGATATCTGTATAGGTGTTTCATACTATCACCAATGGAACAACAGTGGCAATTTTTCTTTCTTTCACTAAATTTGAACATGGATGCACAAAGTATTTCATATGCATAAATTGATATTACAAATAAATGTTTGAATAAATTAAAAGAGATTAGCATGGACAATGCTAGATTACAGATGAGCATGAACACAGAGTCTAGTGGAAGCCAGTACTTCCCCATGATTGTTATTGCTTTCATTTAGCAGTATTTACTGCCATGGATGACAAATTCTGAAGACTTTAAAAATGCCTCAGTCGGGTGAGTTAGGTGCTGACCAACTGTCACACGAAGTGTCCAGGCAAGTCACAATCCTCCCAAAATTGTCCAGTTGTGCCTGAGTGTAACATGAGGAGCACTTTAGATAAGAGCAAAGATCAGTTGTAGCCAGTGCCCTGCCTCTGCAGTGCCCCGCAGCAGATGCTTAGGAACAGATAAAAGTAGCACACTGGGGCTGTATATCCTCCCAGCTTCCGGCAATCTGGAGCTCAGCGACTTCCTGCGCCAGAAGTTTCATCTTGATAGTTTTCTCTTCCATGAATTTTTCTTGTTTCTTTTTGAACTCATCTCAACTTTTGGCATGAAGAGCATCCTGTGACAATGAGTTCTACAGAGCACTTACGCATTTTGTGAAAATGTACTTACGTTACTTTTGAAACCTCTTATGCGACTTGTCATGAAACTGCAGAACTGGAATTACCTGGTGCATGTAACTGGGAACTGCTGTATTGCAGAAACCTACAGAATGCATGGCCACAAATCATTCTGTGTATTTGTTACTTCTCCCACTGCTATTAACAGAGCGACAAGTAGAAGAAATCACTGTGTTGAAGAACTCTGTTCCTCCCAAATAGTTAAATAGCCTAGAAATGTTCATGCAGTGAACAGCAGTGATTGTGAATCAATCACTCATTCCCATAAGTATTATTTCTGAATGAATTTTGTTTTATTCTTCCCTTGGAAGCTCAAATGCCTTTTATAAAAGTTCCTGACACATTTAGGTTTACATTATCAAAACCACAGAGTCCTTCCTTGAATTCAAATCTTGACTTTGTGTGGAGTCACGTCTTAGCAAGTTAGAAATACCTCACACATTCAGCAAAAAAAAAACCATTATGCATCTTTTGTTCTGCTTATTAACAGTAAAATGGTATGATACTGATTATAACAAAATAAATACCACCATATAACTGGAGACTAGACTGAGTTTTGATAAATACAACAACTCCATGTTCCTTGGCATCATTTTGACTACATTAAAACAAAAGAGTAGATATGATGCTTTGACAAAATACATTGGTTTCTTTTCAGTTACGAAACATTTTAGCTTTGTTTTCTTTCAGTTATGTCTGTTCCTCACATAGCTGAATATTTGGGATTTAAGCCTAAAATCACATGTGACTGCTGCAATGGCTGTGCTGTCGTCATCTGCTTTGTGTTATAAGAGCAATTCATGGGGATATTGGCCCACCCTTGTAACATACAGACTACCCTGAACTCTCCCAATCTCCCCAGAAACAAAATTAATCAAGTTCTGATTTAACAACTTATTCTTAAGCGTGTGCATAAATCCTTTCCATTTCCACGAGATTTAAGATTGTGTTTAAGACTCAGAATATCTGTGTACACTTTGATAATTACAGTCCATGGCTCCAGGACTAAATGTTTTAGAAATAAATACCTAACAGCTGCATACTGTGAGTGACATCCTCTTTTAGCAAAGCGGGAAGAAGTACTTCAAATATAGCAGGGAAAAAAAAAGTACTTTGAACATAGCTACACTGGATGCCAGATACTGTAGTTTAGATATTCCCTAGGCTAATTTGTAGTATTTGGGTGTAACAGGATACTTCCCATTTTCTGTTAGTACTTGGTAAATCCATGATTTCATGAAAATAGTCTTCTATTACTTCTGAACAGTGATTCGTCTATAGAATCACGAATGGGATAAGCTATTCTAACACCTCATTTATTCTTGTGCTTGCCTGTGATTTTGCAGGCATGCTGGACTGGGAACTGGAAATCCCAGGTCCACTGAAAGCTGGTCTCACCTCTGAGCCACTTTACAGAGTCCAGCTCACAGCTGGAACTCTGGCAGTGGGTGAACATTAAGCTGGTATCTGTGGATGCACCAGGATTTATTGACACAGAGTGATTTGCAGGTTATTTAGTGAATAATCTAGAAGAAAGTCTGCAACAAATAAATGTTTTCACTTGCTGGAAAAAAAAAAAAAAAAAAAGTGAAACTCATTTTTAGTGATACACTCCAGGAAATGAAGATTGTGTTTGAATTATACCAGCCTCAGAGGAATAGAACTGTTACTTTTCTGTTTACATGCACACTCAAGCCTACTTCTGCAAGATGCGGCAGTGAAGAAACGATATTTTCCCTAAAAATTTTCTCAGAAATAAGAGACATTTCATATCTTTTCACAAATACAAACCATCCTTTGAAGTTCTTACTGAGGTAACGTTTTCTCCTTTGCTCTTTCAATTTTTTGTATTACTGGAAGCCAGCTTCACTGTTAAGAAGAGAATTAGGACTGACAAAGTAGATACGTGTGATTGTCAATGACAGGACATGGCTCAGACATATCTGGTGAAGAAGAGAGCACTGCTCAGAATTAATCATTCTTATAATCACAGGAGGCGTCCCAAACCTCTCACTTGTTCCCTGGAACTCAAATTTCCTGGGATGCTTGAGAAATGTAGTATGTTTCCCATCACTGGCCCCGAAGAGTTTTCACTTAACTTCATGGTCATGTTCTTATTAATTACTTTCGACATCTGCAATCTATATTTAAAACAATGGCATTTGTCCTTGCTGACGCTGTTCTTTACAAAATGACATCTGATGTGATTTCCCAACAATTATGTGGGAAAGAGATCTACCAGAATCCTGATACACCACAATCAGTGGAAGGAGGCTAACTTTGCAAGAGGACAAAACTAAACCACAATTCTCCCAATAGGAAACACAACATAGAATAGACTCCTGGGCACAAAACAATGTATATTTCCTATAGCTTTTTCCCCCTCCAAGTCCAAGCTTTAATACATTCTCAAGAGCTGTCCACAGTATAAATGAGAAGTATTTGAACTGTAGTGGCTGAGGCATATATTCAGTTCCTTTGGTGAGCGGGTGATCCGGCTGTTTAGATACTGATCTACAAAAGGGGCATTCTAAGCTGTGGGAAAGGATCCTTCATCATTCGTTGTACTAACTAATCTGAAATGTCCTTAACCCAGAGGTATGTCTGTCCAGTGGTACCACAGTGTCCTCTGGAAAGTCAAATCCAGAAAATAAGATGCTGAAAAGTTATGTGCACAGCAGCTCCCCAGGGCAAGGCACCTGGTGCTGACAGTGGTGACTGGGAAATGGTTCTGTCTGGGAGATGCTTTAGCAAGACAGAGGCACAAAGATCAGTTCAGACCACGGGGAAGTTTCAAATACTGATCCAGAGGTTTGTGCATGGAAGAATTCAAGCAGGGAGGTGTGAAACTCAGTTCTAATGATGATTTTGCACAATTAATTTCTTCATTATGCCTCAATGTTGCTGCAGAGTGCACCCCAGCCAGAACTCCCTACTCCTGGCTCCCTGGCAGTGCCACGGGCAGTTCACAAGAAAAAGCCCAGGCAGGAAGTGCATGTGAAGTGCATGTAAAATGCAAGAATTAATACAGGGCCAGGGCAACTTCTTTCATGAAGGCTGGAAGCAGATTTGTAACCTCTTTCACTATTTTTCCAGCTGCATACATCTGTTTCCCTCCTTTCTTCCATATGAGTCTTGTCACATTATCACTGAGGGGGAAGAGTAGCATGGGCATCCATTTCTCAATACCAAAGGGCAGCAGCAACACTTGTACTAAAAAAAGGTGTTGGGTGCTATTTCATCCGTGTCAGTCACACTGGATTACTGGTTCCTCTTGTAAAATCCTGGTGCTGTGTTTAGACCATTGCTTCTCTTTGTTCAAACGATGAACTAAGAGAGGAAGTGACAATTTCATGTAACCCACTCCATCTTGTTTCCAAAATAAATGATCTTGAGATAAATCCTATGGTGAAATTGTGTGCTTTCATTTTGTAATTACCTGATCATTTGGCAATGATTCATTCTTATGTGTCAATCTTCTGATGTGTCACACTGGTCTGAGGACGTGTTGGTGCTGCAGATGGGCAGGGACTTCCTGGAGGTCCACTCTTACGTGAAATGCAGTACGTGAACTCAAGCTACAACTTAATGTCTTCTCTTGGGGAAAACAGTTTCATTGTAAAGGTTAATTCAGAAAGGAATAATCTCGACTGACAAAGAACAACTTGACTAATGTTTCTGTCTTTGTAAATCTCCTTGCTTGTATTTCAGCACCCACTAGAAGACAAAACCTGATGTAAAATCTATCTGCAGCAGGATTCCTGATTCTTCACTTTTGCTTCCATCTGATCCAAAAGCTATGGTAAGATCTCTTGAGGTTACTGGGCTTTGAATTCATCTTTTGACTCATAGTCTATCTTACACAAAAAATGCTAAATCTGTACATAAGCTTGATACTAAATGGCATTTTCTTGTCTTCCAGATGCTTACCATTTTAGGGGTGAGAATGAACAGAAGCACATATATCTGAGACACTCTACCAGTTATAAGCCAAATGTGCCCAGCAAACTACATTTCAGGTCTCAAAAGGCAAATCTATCTAAACATTGTGGGTAGGACGCTTTGGGGCTGAGCAAAGCCCTGGTCAGACTGAAGGGCTGGGCACAGCAGTTCTTCTGTGCCATGGGCCAGGGCTCGTGCAACAGCAACGCTGCTAAGAACCTGGATCCCCCTTAGCAGCCCTCCCAGTAACTCTGTGCCTGGTGTTTGTTCTGATTATGTCAGGAAAAGCGTGAAAACACAATCACGTCTAATCCCAAAGCCCCTCTTGTTATAGTATGGTTTCTGTGCAATTGTTCTCAGCCTGAATACAACTTCCGTCCATTTTCACAGGCTGCAAAGCCCACTGTGTATCCCCCCTAGGATGATCTAATAAATACATAGCTCAAACAGTCACAGATGTAATGACAAAAATGGTAATTTGTTAATGATTTGCTTTGCTTCAAGAGTATCAAGCCTTTGATCTGAAAGGAATACAGACTTTACCAGCAAGGATTTCAGTTATAAGTGGTGATTTCTATACTTCATATCCTAAGAAAAATATCATGCTGATTTGTGCTGACTTTTAAGAAAATTTTATTTGGGGAAGTTCAAATTAATTCCCAGTGTTGTGACGTTAACCCCATCAGAAGCCACAGTGTGCTGCAGTGGATGAGGTCCCGAGGCCCCCCTGCAGCTCTCAGTCAAGTTGCCTAGGAGCAATCAGCCCAGAGAGCAATGGTAATCTGTGCAATGAGCCCTGTCCTTCAGGATCAGGGAACAGAGTCATTAAAAAGGAGGTTGCTGCCGGTTGCCAGGATAAAAGACAGTATCTGGGTAAGAACAAGAAACAAACACAAGAAGCTGAAGTACCAAGAATGGAAACACCTCTTTGAGCAGAAAGATTGGTTTACTCTGTGATTATTAACCATGTATTTCCCCAGAGCATAAATTGCCTCGGATTAAGTGGTTTGGAGGAATCAGTTGCTTGGTAACAAGTAGCAAGAGAAGGTGGGGTGAGGGCTACAGAGTTACAACAAGCCAGGGGCTGGTTTCCCTCCTCAGCATGAAGCCCTGGGTGGCTGCTCAGGCCCCACAAGTGCCTCCTGCCCGGCACAGCACACACAGGCCATTTATCGGAGGAAATTCAGAGTTCCGTGCTCTTGGGAGAGTGGCAAGGGTGGGGCTTTCCTGTGCTTACGGGCTAAGATAACTGGCATTTCTTCCCCCCCCCCCCCCACCCCCCCTTTTTTTTAATTGTTCTTCTGTGGTGTTTTCTATATAATCATTATTATCATCATAAATACAGACGTTATTTGGTTTCAGCCTGCATTCTGGGTTTCTTCCTGTTCACCTCTGAGATATCTCTGTCTCTGTGGCTGGTTCTTTTGCACATTCTCCTCCCCCTGACACCAGGGACTTTCTGACTTATTGCAAGCAGCCTCAGTCTGACAGATGCACAGCCCCAGTCACACATTCCTCCTGGACTTGCACATTGGAATTTGCAGTTTTGCATAATTGAAGTAAACTGTATGTATTTCATATACAGCTGGAAGAGGAGATAACTCCTCTAAAGTCCATTTACCAGGCAGTCTCTGTTTGGAAGACATTTTCCATGCTAGAAATGTTTACAGCTCCTCAGGCAGAGATAATCAACGACAGGCTGCAGTTGTCACGTGTTGTCATGCCCACATCATGATGGTCCACAAGCTGCAGATGTTCTTTTGTTTCATTCTTTTGGGTGTCTTGTGGCCTTCCTGTTGGAATTAACAAGATGTGAAAGGCCACATCCCATGTGCTGTGACCTTACTGCCATCCTCCTGTTATCAGCACTTGGGCCCTCTGCAGAAGGTTCGTCAGTTCTGCTGTCTGGATGCAAGCAGAGCATTGCTCACCGTTAACTCATCAGCCATGCCCTCAGCTGTCAATGCACGTGACCCCTTTAACTTTTTGTTCTACCATTTCTCGTGCTTCTGCCTCACACACAGCCTTTTCCATTCATACTTTCTTCATTTCCATCTCTGCAAGCCATAATATATGCTGTAAATCACTGCACAATAGAGAAAACTGCTTATATAGGGGCAGGAATACCGTATTCTCATTCCTGTGATCTCCTCTGCACCAGAAAGGTACTTTGAGCTAAATGAAACCAAATCTAGCCAAACCAGTTCTAAAGTCCTTGTGAATAAAACTTTCAATTTTGTCTAGAACATCTAACTTCTATGATAAACCAGACCAATCCTGGTTTAAATCAAAACAAGCCTTTCTCAGGGCACCCAGCAGAAAGCCACTGGGCTGCTGCTCCTTGTGAGTGCAGTGAGGCACCCGGTGAGATCGTTTTCTATTGCATCTGTAACAGCATCACAAACTCTCACTGTATCTGCCTGACTGGGGGGCTTTGCACTGCTTGGCCAGCAGACTGTTGGCCTGAAACTAGGGTCTGAACCAAGGTTTGTTTGCAAAAACAATTCAAGATGCCGGTAGTCCATGGAGACTGTATCAATTACAACCTGTGCAGCAGAATGACAAAATCTATTGCAAAAAACCTTTTTGATATAGCACTTGGCTCACTGACATACCATGAATACTCAAAACATACTTAAGCAATTAAAACAGTAAAGTGAAGTTTGAAATCTTTATGACAAAATATCTAAAAGGGATGCCTTGCTTCACTATATCAAACCAAACAGCGTTTCCTGACTGGTACAACCTAACAGCAATTTTCCTTGCCGAAAAAACTAACACGTTGCTTGGTACAGACAGATGATGCGCAGATCCCATTATATACAATTCTTTCATTTTCTGGATGGTTCCTAAGGCATCTGGCGGTGCTTGCTTACACTTTTGACTGTCTCAATGCCCAAGAGATACTCTGCTGTTGAGTCTGTGCTCTCAGTCTTTTGCAATTTGATCAGTTCAGCTCTGATAATCTGGTCCTCCATGCTGCTGGGTGACTGCGTTGACAAGACCCCTGCAAAAGTTTAGCTGTGGACTTTATCAGTAAATAGGTGATACTGAAATAACAGCGCTAAAATGAAGAAATCAAACCGACCAAAATCTGTGAGATTTTCCCTGCGACCTCCCTCGGGTCTGGGAGGGCGGCAGGGTGCGGGGCGAGCCGTGGAACACTTCCCCACGTGGGGTGGGAGCCCCCCAGCAGCGGTGGCTGTGGGCAGCGGGGAGTTCCGCGCCCCCGGCCCTGGGCGCGGGCGGTGCTGAGGCAGCCGGCGGCCNTAGCGCTGCCCCGCGCCGCCGGAGCTCAGAGCCGGCTCGGCAGCTGCCCGGGGCCAGAGGTGCACAGCCGCCGCCGTCGTCCTTTCCCTGCGGGGTCTGGCAGAGCAGCGGCAGCAGCATGACTGCGGCGGCGGTGGAGATTTTGGGGCTGGGGCTGGGAATCCTGGGCTGGGTGGGCGTGATCCTGGCCTGCGGGCTGCCCATGTGGCAGGTGTCCGCTTTCATCGACGTGAACATCGTGGTAGCGCAGACCATCTGGGAAGGGCTGTGGATGAACTGCGTGGTGCAGAGCACGGGGCAGATGCAGTGCAAGGTGTACGACTCCATCCTGGCACTGCGGCCTGAGGTGCAGGCTGGCCGGGCGCTCACGGTCATTGTGGCGCTGCTGGGGCTGGTGGCACTCATGGTGACCGTGGTGGGTGCGCAGTGCACCAACTGCATTCGGCCTGGCAAGATGAAGTCTCGCATTGTGATCGCCGGCGGGGCCATCTACATCCTCTGCGGGATCCTGGTCCTTGTCCCGCTCTGCTGGTATGCCAACATCGTTATCAGCGACTTCTATGACCCCACTGTGCCGCCATCCCAGAAGCGGGAGATGGGGGCCGCTCTCTACATCGGCTGGGCGGCCACGGCCCTGCTGCTCTTCGGGGGCTGCCTCATCTGCTGCTGCTCCTGCTCGCAGCGCGACGAGACCTCCTTCCCCGTCAAGTACTCAGCGCCACGACGGCCCACGTCCAATGGCGAGTACGACAAGAAGAACTACGTCTGAGTGGGGCTGCCTGGCTCTGCTAGACGTGCGGGGACACGGACAGACAAAACTGAGCTGGCGCTGCCAGGCTCTGCCGGCCGGGAGTGTCTGCGGTAAGCTCAGCTGACCGGGTGCTGCAGCGCTCCCCTGCCTAGAGTCTGTCCTGACGGGAGACCCTGAAAATCAGCAACCCTAGGCAGGGCAGCTTCCTGCCAGCCCGGCTCCCCATCGGGCCTGGCTGCTCAGCTGCGGGGAGTGCCACACTGGGACATGGCCCCTGGTCGCACAGTGCAGCCGAGCCAACACCTCCCCAGCAAGGGGACACCAAGAAGCCGGAAGGCCCCATCTACTGCCGCTGCCTCCGTCTGCCCGACAGCACCTGCCGCAGCTCCCAGCACTACTGGGAGGAACTTGTGAGTACTTCAGCGCCTGCTTTTTGCTGCTGGTGTCTCTCTGGGCACTGCCTGGCTGCTGGGACTGGGACACCATGTGTGCACTGTCGTGGAGAAGCCTCCCTTCTTCATTGTCTCTCCTGAAAACCTGCATCTGACTGATTTCCGCCAGGGCTTTAGCTGGTTAAGGTTTTTTCTTTGCTCTTCTTCTATGTGGGCAACTAAACTCAGGTTCCCGCCTGAAACAAGACACTAACCTCAGTCCCTAATCATGCAGGCAAATACCTGTTTGGAGAAAGGCATGTGATTTTGTTCTGCTGTTTTTGTTCCTCATAGAAGTGCATTGGTCTGTGTGCCTTTGTGACTTTTGAAAGCAATTTCAGATAGCTGCTGTTGCTTAGCAGAGTATCAAACAAATTATTCTAGGTTCTCCATCCTTTCTCCTTCATCAGCTTCTGTTCTGTTTTTACTTGAATATGAACTCGTTGCAGGTTGCCAGAATTATTGAGGACTGGATGCAGGACTGTATATCCCAGCTCCAACAGGCATCCCTCTGCGTCCTCTCAGCTGTACTACAGGAGACTGGAAACAGAAATATTCTCCTGGATATTGGTGGTTAGGGTATGGGAGGCTTACATGGCCTGCTTGCTGAGCACTCCCTGCTGCCAGTTCTGCATCACGTGTGTTTGGCTGGACACACGCTCACTTGGCTCACCGCTGTAACTTTGTTAATGCGTACTTCTCTTCATGTACATAACTGGGCAAAGAAATTAAATGTAGAAGACTTTTTCCAAATATCTTGACTGAGACTATGCAGGTTAATTGGGAGATGTGAGGTTATGGCTCTTACAGCCCTCATAGCTACTCCTGGTAACACTCAGATTGGAAGGAAGATGCTCTGGGCAGCATAACTCGCTTTCCAAGTCCCAAACCTGCTAAACCTCACCACAGCCTGGAATATTAACATACACCTTTACCTTTTACACTGCAGAGACTTTTTTTTTTTTTTTTTTCAAATGTGTTGAGTGGTGGTGTGATGCGCTCTCATGCAAATTGTCAGGAGGAAAAAACATCTTGTACCTTCAAATCAAGACAGAATTCTGCTGCAGACAGTGGCAGCATCTGTACTGCCAGTAGGAGCCTTCTGCCAATAGCTGGTGAGGAAACATGCTGCGAGAACTCAGAGCACACCACTACGACCTCGTGGGTCCTCACATCCAGCAACACAGTGCACACCTAAACTCCCTGTTAACTCTTGCAGCTTCATATGATGCTGAGCTTTAGAGACTAACCATAATGCTGGGTTTGTGGCAGATCTACATTGACCGTGTTCTTGCTTTGCTTAGCAAACTTAAATCTCAGCTTAAGCGATATGTACACAGACCTGAAGGAGAGACTAAAGCCTTGCCTCTGCAAACATTGATGCTGAATACTGAGCACAAAATTTACTCTTTTAAAGATAACTGCTTTCATTTTTAACATGTACATTGCAGGGTCTGAATCCATCAGACAATACAAAAGCAGAGTAATATGTCTAAAACCAGTTTTGTACTATAAAGTGGTGCCGTTCTTACACTGTTTGCATTTAAATAAAAGCTGTAATACTGTTATGTGATATGTAGTTTTGGTACAAGAATGAAATATTCTGTATTTCATTATTGCTTTTTTTTTTTTTTCTCCAAAGAGTATAACCTTGTAACTATAAATGTATTTAAATGCATATATTTTGCAAGAAACCTACCAAAGTTGGCTCGTCATACGGTTTGGTGCCTTTATTTGTTTTAAATGGTAATATCCAACTGCTTTTGTCACCCAGCCCATACCTACAGACATGTTACACCATCAGGCAGCCCTCTGGTGTCAAGCAAAATGAGTCAATGGATATTAGCTCAAATCCTGCAGACTTCTTTCTTTTGGCAGATGACATAATTTAATGGATTTAGTCTCAAACTAAAGATTTTAAAAAATAAGCAGATATGCCTGCATGTCTCTACGGCCTTCAGAAGTTCTGCAGGATTTAGGCTCTGACCAGGAGATGAAATCTGAGTAGAAATCTTCACAATAAGACCTCACAGAAGAAGCCAGTGCTGACTGTGTATGTACTAGTAAACATACCATCATCCTACCAAAAACGTAATCCACAGATGACGTAACAAAATTTCACTGAGGTCAGGGGGGTTGTGCTCAACTACATCTATTTAAAAAAAAAAAAAGTATTTAGTCTCATCCCTCATTATACCTGTTGTCATGCTTTAAAAAAAAAAAAAAAAAGTGAATATTACTGACATAACTGTCTTCAGGGTGCAAGTTGGTTTTTGCTGGTTTGTTTTCCCAGAGCAAAGACCTAGTCCTGAAGCTTAAGAATTAGGAGAGCTCAGGATCAGGTGTGAGCCTCATCCCAAAGAAAATAAAGATCTATAGCACCTGTTTACTATTTTGTATTTATGACTTCACATAAAAATAAAAACATCTAAACCAATTCCTGAGCAGGGTCTTTTTTTTTTTTTTTTTTTTATGTGAGGTATGGGCTCAGTAAGACAGGGCGTGATGTTTGTGTCCATAGGGTGATGATTCTCTAGGCTGCAGTAGGGGGAGAGCTGGGTTACTTCTGGGGAAGTGGGAACTTCCCTGGTGGAAGTGTCAGCATCTCCACACTCCATTGGAGCCTCAGACAAAAGAGCAAGTAGCAGCGGTTGGTCTTGTGATGTGAACACATTAGGAAGTGGACTGTGAGTCCCAGCTATTTTGAGAACAGCTCTATCCATGAAGCTCTTTAAGCTTTCAATTCCTACAAGTTTAAAATAAAAGGGAAAAAAAAATAGCCCATGGCTGCTTGGATCAGTCCCAGACTGACCTGATACCCTAAATCCTTTCTGCCATCCATTTTTTTCAAGAAGTGCATTCGAGCTGGGGGAAAACCTTTTTCACAGTTGCATCAGAACAGAACTTGTGAAAAAATGGCTGTTAAAGGAAAATGTAGAGGCTAACTGCTAGTGGGGGAATTTGCCTAGGTTACATGACTGCCAGAGGGGTCTCTCAAAATTTTACAGATATTTTTTGCAAGATTTTCAAGCTTACTTGAACTAACTGTTGCTTTAAAAATGAAGAAAAAACATCTTCAAAGACTTAATTTTGCAGCATTCTTGCCAGCTCAGTTGAGATTAACAAAAGCTCCTTGCCACCCTCCCATTGCTATGCACATGCTGAGCTGGAAAAAGGGTGTCTGCCGGCTTGGCCTTTGTCCTGCTAAACGAACCATTTCATAGTTATGAATTTGAAAGTAACCTGCAGTTCATACCCTGCAAATCTGGTTAGATCCTGTCTGTGCAAAGGGAAATGCACCAGGCAGAGGGAAAGGGAAGCTCAATCAGTCACGTTTTCTGCAGGATGTTTAAGGAAATATTTCCTTTTCCTGCACAAAGATGTTTGCTGGGCATCTGCTCTTTGGAACAAGAATGAAGCATTTTCTCAGTGAGAAACCACTGTAAGTCCACATTTACAGTTGTAAATCTATTCCCCCATCAAATACTACGCAAGATATTTATTCTTTTTCCTTGGCCATCTTTCAAACCTACTTAAATAAACTACCTACATAAATACTCTCCTAAACCTACTTTCCCCAAACTGAGACCAACCCATGCATGTATCACGCAAATGAGAATCCTGCCTATCAGAAGCCGTACACCACATGTAAGTGCCACATCACTGCATATATTCAGCAATATATTCCTACAACATTCAGCGTCAGAGGTTACCCACAATGCATCCTTTTTTCTTTTGCATACTAAAAAAGAAAATCATTAATTATGTTTGAGGATTTGTAAGTCTGCTTTCTAACACACAGCAAATATTTCTGTTGTATTAGATTAATCAGAGACAGCAGCTGAATGCTCTTTTCAGGTCAAACATTGTATTTGCTTTACCTGTACACGGACTGTTGGAGAATAAATGGTTCCAAAAGCATAGCTTCCAGCAGGTCTCATATTTATATTTTGGAAGTAACTGAGTTCTTGTTTTGATCAGACCTTTGTGCATGTCTGTGTGTGTGTGACTCTGCTCCAGTCTGTTCCTCACTGATTCTCTGCAGGAGGGACCTGTCTGTCTAGAAAACCCCTTCTTTCTCCTACAACAGCCTTCAGTTACAAGAAAAGGACAATTTCAACCACCGCGTCCTTGATAAAACCTCCCATGGCAACAGTAAAGTCTTTACAGTTGCTTGGTTACACAAGCCTTGCTTCACCTTTTCTTCTTCTTAAACACAGATTGAGACATTCTGCCATGAATCAATTTACCAGTGTCTTTTGTCTGTGGCATTTTAGGATTTTGTTTACAACTCTAAACTCCCCCCTCCTTCCAAAACTCACCACGTACCTTCAGACCAAATTCTGGCATGGAAATGTGCCAAGTAGCAGGATTTCACATGGAAGCACGAAGATTGGTTCATGCCAATCTTCTCAGCACCCTTGTTTCCAGCTGCACCTCAGCCACTCTTACATTGCCCTGAAGTATAGCTTTGCCTCTCTGAAACTGACAGAAATGCACCTTACTCCCTGACCTACAGAGCTGTCAACAAGAAAGAGCAATTTCATAATGCTGTTGTAGGAGAGTAAATGAAAGGAAGACCTCCAACACCCAGGATGGGTGTACAAAAGGACTTTGACCAACTAGAAAACCAGGCAGAAAAAAAATAAAATAAAAATCTGCATCTTATACTCCAATCCTCCTCAGAGCTGTTTGCATGGCAAAGGCTGTTTGCCTTGACTAAAGGCCTGGCAGTATATCACAGCAGTGACAAAATATTCCTAAAGCCCAGCTGAGGTGACATTCACACTAGTCACTGTCTCTCTTGGAAAAAATACACCTAGTTTAGACAGGCCTAAAGTGCTTATGTGCAGCAATGGCTGTGGATCCATCTGTTATGACACCTCAACTCCAAGTCTAGGGAGAATTTATTCTGGTGCGTTCTCCAGGCTGTATCAGCCAGGCTGAGAGTTTGCATGATGCAGGGAGGTGCTGTGCTGTACACAAACATAACAGATAAGACAAGCCAGTTCATGTTTATTTTCAGCCAAGGACAAAAGTAAATGTTTGCCTGTAAAAATAAGCTATTTAAAAAAAAAGATAACCCTCTCAAAAGTGATCCTGATCACACAGGATCACAGCCAGGCAGGTTTTGGGTACCTGCAAGAGGAGGAGACTCTGCAGTCTCTCTGGGTAACCTGTTCCAGTGCTCTTTCACCCTCATATCCAGATGGAACTCCCTGCATTTCTGTTGTACCTGTTGCCTCTTATCCTGTTGCTGAGCACCACTGACAAGAGTCGTTCCTAAAGTTGCAGCCAACCAGGTTAGCTGACAGAGGTCTGGGTGCCATTCATCTCAATCTCATTCCAGACACTACAGCAATTAATCAGACTACACGCAGGCACCTGTGAACTCTGTTCCCACTTTCAAACTCTCTAACCTGAATCAATTCCCCACTGTTACAAAACACTTCACTCTGGAAAGAAAAATAGTCATTCCTTGACAAGAGTGTATGTGATGCCTCAAAACTGTATGATTTGGTTTCGATACTGCTTCACATATTTGAAGGAACAAGGAAAAAAACACAATCACAGTTCTTATCAGCTCTAACAAGTGCCTAGCACGGCAAAATTCTTGTTCTATGTATATTTTTAGATTACCCTTGCACTCATAATGTTCTGTCCTTACTGTATATCTTTTGTCAGAATTAGGATATCTGTTGCAGCAGCCTGGGTAACCTTTAGCCTGAGCTGCAGAACCTTTCACAGTTTCCAATTATAACAGCAATTTTTCATTCTATAACACAAATAAACCCAAGTGTTATCTCAACACAGAAGACTCACATGAATACCCAGTGACTGCTGAATGATTTCACCACTTTTTTTCTCTATAATTTCCTGCTATTATTTCACTATAGATGACTGCCAAGATCCAAACAACATAATACATTTCTCTGTGTTTATTTCTGAAATTGTTTACATCTACTTTATTTTTGTTATGCTGTTGACATTTAAACATGTTGACATGCAAGACAGAAGGTTTGAAAATGTTATATCTACTCTGAATTCCAGTATATTCTTGGACCTCCCAATTACTTTCCTCCTGATTTTATTTTCTCACCAGGCTGAGAAAGTTTATTTGTCCCATTAAATGCCAATTTTAGATAACTCCACTCCACAGGTTTTATGTGCAGCATATGCCATGGAAGACAAACTTTGACAGTTCAAAAAGCTTTAAGACACATTAATAAGAGTAGCTTTTCAGATATACAGAAATAGTTTCCCCATAAATATAGTCTTAGTCTACTGCATCAATATGGATTGAGTATCATTTTAGAGAAACGGTTAGTGCCACCAGGTGGTATAGCAAGAAATGAAACAACAAAGACATCGTTAAGGACTTTGCAGTACAAGAAAAAGGATAAGTTGCAATCCTTCTGAAACAAGACGTCTTAGACCTGTTTGGATTTGCAAGGACTCTCTAATATCATGTTTAGTCCCTTCAATAGGAAAGAGGTAGGGACTGGCAGATCAGACACATGTACAGACCAGGCACCTTAACAACCCTGGAAATATCTAGAAACACAAGGATGAACAAAGCTGCAGAGAAGTCTCCAGACAGACCCAAAGCTCAACCGTCTCAGAAAAGACTTAACAGCAAGCAGAGCACAGTCAAAGGAAGAAACTCAGTGGAACATATTTCAGAGATC
>VXAV01000340.1:272381-283053 GCA_013399715.1 Alectura lathami
GGGCGGCGTGCCGAGGCCGCGAAAGTGAAAGCGGGGTCCGGGCGGGCAGGGGGGAAGATGGCCGAAGGGGGCCGCCCCCGAGGGGCCCCGAGCTGCGGGGAGCTCCCCCGGGTGGTCCCGCCCGGGCAGCCCCGGGTGTGGGGGCAGCCCGCCTGCCGCTCCTGGCAGCCTCCGCGGGGCTCTGCGGGTCAGAGGGTTTTCGGGGTGAAGCGCTGGTGGTGACCGTGGGTGTATGCTCCCCTAGTAGGAGGTGGCACCACTGCTACCTTGTTACGCTACCTACGAACTGTTTCCAGGGTAGCATCTGTATCTCTAGTTTAGCGCTGAGAAGTAATAGGGTGTGAAGAGCTCCCTGCTGTATGTGGAAGTTTTCTCCCAAATTCATGCCTACAGCCCTACTTTAGCTGCAAACTTTATACCCCCGTGTAAGAGTCGATGGTAGGGCTCGTAGACCTTCTTCGTGTCTAGAGTAAAACCGAGCAGGAGGCCAGCTCCTCCAAACTGCAGAGATGTGCTTTGAGTTTAAAAACTATAGATGCCAACTTCACAGCTGGCTCTGTGTGCTTTGCTGTCTCTGTGATCATGCTGCAGGTTTTAAGAATGGTAACTCAAGCCTAAAGCTGAAATTCCTGTGCGCCTTGAGCTGCTCTCCATGGGCCTAGACCTTTAATGGAGGGTTGTACTGAACCAAAGGAAAGGGAAGTGCTGTATCTGAGATGTTTGTTATGCTTCTACTTGGTTAATCTAAACAAATGCAGCATTTGCATCTTGATCTTTGGCTGCTTGTGTGCAGGCTCTCCTCTGCCTCTGGATCTTCAGTGGGAGCCCATTTATCAACAGCTGAATAAAACCTTTTGGCCTAAGTCTCTGCAGATCACAGAATTTGGTAGACCTGTAACTTGTCTCCTTACTTCCTTAATGGGTGCACTTTTTTGGTATGGGTATGTGTTTGAAATCTGTAGCAACTTTGAATATTAAGAACTGTTTTGGTTTCGGGTTTGGAGATGTAGAAGAACACTTTCTGCCCAGCAACTTGCAGCTAGCTTTCATTTATGAAGGCCTGTGGTACTGTGTCTAATGGGTAATGCAGGAGGCAGGGCTATGTCGGTCTCAAATTTTGTTTCTGCCACTGTCCTGCTGGGATGAGTTTGGGCAAGTCACTTTGTTTTGCAGGTGGTGAAACTCTGGCAGACATTCCTCCCTGGCTTGGTCTGCAAACTGCTTTAAGGTCTGCGAACACATACAGAGCTATATAACATTCATGCCTCCTTATCCTTGGGGCAGGGAGTGCAGAATCACTCTGGTGAGTTTAGTCAGCTGACTCTAACACAGCCAGGCTCCAGGTCCTGCGGGCATTGCTGCGTGCAGGCAGTCCCCTTCACTTTTAATGGTCCTGTGCATTTGGTCTGGCACTTCTGTAGAAACAGGTCAGGATTATTTCTGCTGTGGACTCACTGTTGATAGCTGTCTCTTCTTTTCTTTTGCCTGCTGTCAGAAGAGGTTGCTTCCCTGTTGTTGGTACATGAACAAGAGTCTGGATCGCAGGACTGGCTCCTCCACACGCTGGTTCCGTGCTGTCATTCCTGCCTTTTCCTTCCCCTACTCAGTTTTGGGATTTGTATTTTTACTGAACTGTCTGGAATGGGTTTCGGGATGCTCACAGGCATGCATTCTCTGTGAGATAATAGGCATCAGAAGTCAGTGTTGCGGCAAGTAGATTCAATACACCTGGGATTCTTGTGCTGCTCAGCTGAGACACTGTGTGTTACTACAAAAGCACTGTAGCAAATGTGGCTCTACAGCTTTTTTTTCTATGAGTTCTTAATGTTGCTTTGTCTGAGTACTTACTGGAAATATTTCTGCAAGCTCTTTGCGCTATTAAATGTGAGTTTTTTAGCTTTTGTATGAAATGTTCATTATCGTGTTCATCTCTTCAGTGTTTCTTTGACTTGGAGCAGGAAAGAATATTCAAATGTGCAATAAGGGGGGCACAGCTGTGAGCTGCAGGTGTTGTGCTTTGATTCTCCCTCTCAGTTTTTCGTTCAGTACCTCTAGAAGGCTGCATCACATCACGTGGTCGTATGCACATATCTGGCACACAGCTTTTTGAGAGCCCTGGTCTTTGCTGGCAATGCTGAGCCCTGCTGGAAAGGAAGTCCCGTGTGATTCCCAGAAGCCTTTGCAAACCCCAGGGTGCTGTTTGTGTGTAACAACTTGTAGAAATTGGACCCTGCTTTTGTTTAAATGTAGGCAGGGAGTTTATTATCTCTTCGAGGTGTAATGGTGGAAGGTAAATATTTACATTAATTTATGACTCATGTAGGATGTTGTATGTTAAATGGGCTGGAAGCAAAATAGAATGTCATTCATATTGCGGAAATTTACATAAAATTGCCCTTTTAATTTATTGATTATTGCCTCAAGTTACATGACAAACAAGTTTATTACATGTATTTGGGTTCTTTAAGCAAAGAATCCAACAGGACATCTGGTCTATCAGGCAGTGTTCTGGTTGTAATGGACCCCGTTTACTTCCTCATGCGATGTGATGTTGGGAGCTTCGATAGCTTCAACTGATTGTTATAGAAGTTATTACAAGAGGGGAAAAATGCCTTAAAACCCATGGTTGTGTTTTAATGTTGCTGGTTAAACATTGCTTACATCTTGTTTTGTTGCTTAATTACTGGTATGAAATTCAAAGCTTCTCCAGTTACAAGTGTGGGAAAGCACTCAGTCACTTTGGAAGGGGGACCTGGTGCCTTTCGGCTCGTTTCTGTGAGATCTAACAATGTAATCAGAGAAGGACATGGACCTGGGGAAGGAAGCAGTTGCTATTAAATAATGGCTCCTCCTTCATTATTTTGAAAAAAAGGAAATGAGGGGAAAAAAGCAGTATCTGTGGTGAGTTTATAACCTACAGGTAGTACAGAACAAGTTTTATGTGTTTAACCTGTGGCAGTTACCCACCTCTGTAGCTGGAGTTCTCTTGATAACTGTGCCAGGAAGGAAAGAGCTTCCAGATAATGACTATGCCATGCTGAATTTCTGTCCTGTAATCACTTAATCTGTTCTTTCTGTTTTTAAAACATCTTTACATCTCTGGATTTACAAAACTGGAAAGAAAAGTCTTGGTTTACTTGTGCAAACTATCTTATGGCTATTGATTTTTTTTTTTTTTTTTTTCTGTATTTACGGGATATAGGAAGCATTGAAGTGCGTTGAGCAAATAGTGATTTAAAACATCAAGAAATCCCTTTCAGGTCATAAAAGAATTAGTATATGCTCATAAGTGCAGCTTACTAGTGATTCCTTTGTTCCAAATGGAGTAATTCTAATTAAGACAAGCTCTGTGTTTCCTGATAGCCAAGAACTTGTCAACTGTTCTGCCAGTCAGGGTGCTGAACTGACAGACGCGGGTACAGGACTCATGGAGTCGGTGGTTCCAAACAGCTGCGGCTGAGCGGTGGATCTCTGTGACTGGGTCTGTTGGTGGTGATCATGTGGATCTGAGAAATGGCTCATTGAATTTATGGAACACTGCCTGCTGAGGGCTGCCAAATACAGAGATCCTGCCTCTGGTTCATGAAGTCTAAGTTGCAAATTTCTGAAGCTGGAAGATTGTCCTAGCAAAGAAGTGTCGTGTGCTTGCCATTGCACAGATCCCTGGAGGGGTATCTGGTGCTGGTTTCTGTACACAGCGTAGTGGGCTAGCAGGACGCTTTCTCTGATGTGACTGATTCAAGGTTTTTACGGTGGATTTTTAGCCAAGTTACCTCTGACTCCATAAGTAACATAATTTGATAAATTTCATCTTGCCTGTGCTTCTCAAAATATTCAGCTTAACCATGGATGTTGTGTTCAAATTGGTAGGGAAAGAAGGATAGATTCAAGCAGAATCTGAAGAAAAGCCACAGCTAAATCTCAGTTTGGGTTTTATGTGGTTTAAAGGACTTGGAAGGAATGCAGGTGGAGGGCCGTTGTGCTCTTGTTAAGGTCTTTGCTTGGCTGGCAGTAAAAATTTTAAGGGGAATCACACATCAGTGTTGCAATACAAATCCAAATAAAATAAACCTTAAAACAAGTCAATGTAAAGAAAATACATCAAGCAGGATGCATATCCCTCCAACAGTAAGAAATACTGGGACAAGGGTTTTGTTAACAGTCTAGTATCAAGGAGTTCAAGTGCTGTAGCTGCAGCATAAAGCCAGTGCTTGGATAACCTGGATAAATTCTCCAGGTTTATCATTTGTCTTAACATATCATGAAGATACAGTCCAAGAATTTACACACATGGGAAATGTATCGAGTGATCATAGCACGCAGGCACTCATTCTCTTGGCTATCATGACAAATAGCCTTCTCTTATACTGGTGTGTGTGATCTTGCTTACATGACGGTTTGGAAAGGCTTCAGGCTGCTGCCAAAAGTTATTTGAATGTGGAAATCACACGCGTGTTCCTCCAAGTAATCCTTAATGTTAGCCTTCTGAGCATCATTGGAAGGCAGCAAGTTTACTTCTGCTCTCTCCCTTCTCTTTCTGCAAAGGTTAAAATAACTGTGTGCGTATAGGGAAGGGTCTGTGATCCAGGGGTCAGAGCTGAATGGGCAGAGAGGGAGGGCTGTCTGGTTTCCAGAGCTGTGCTCCAGCTGTGTTGGCTCTTTGTTATGGGGGTTGTGTTTTCATAGAACTACTAGCTTTCTTCTGAAAGAACTGAAGGTTTGAAGAGTAGCATTGGAGTTGGTTAGTCTTCCTTTTTCTATATGGAGGCCATAAAGTTAAAAGCTAGACTTAGTGTAGAAGCATTCCATAACAACAGAGTTTTAGTTTGAGACAGGTAATTTGGTGTCCAACACACACACACAGAAAACAAAGCAAAACAGCAGAAAACAGAAACCAAAACTTGCCATGGGCCATCAGCTAATGAACTATAGGAACCTGGAAGAAATTCCCTGCCCAGATATAATTTTACATTGTTGGCACATGCATTGTGGTGTTATTTGGCTTTGAGGCACTTGGAATCTCCTGCTGAGTGAAGTCTCCTTGCTTATCACTGGTTTGTTACGGCATGATAACTTCCATCAATCTTTTAACAGGCTGTCATTCTCGAGTTTTTTTTCAACTCTTCTAGTCAGCTGTATTTCTTAGAATTACTGGTTTAGAAGAAAGATGTTATTCCCTAACCAGAAGAGTTATGGGGCTGTTGGCACTACTGCTTTCTCTTGACCGTAAAACAACTCAGAATGTTCCTTCTTGTTCTCTAATTCCAGGAAAGCCGATATTTTCAGTGGACATTCACCCAGATGGGACCAAGTTTGCAACAGGAGGACAAGGTATGCGTGAGTACTGATCGGAGCCAGAAGTTGGGGCTACAATGATCTTGTGCCCCCACAGCGCCGTGATTTGTCTGACCCTTTCAAAAACACATTGCTTACATAATTAACTGTTTCTCAGAGATATAATTCTTTAATACATATTGAAAAGTGCGGTTGGTACTACAGAAGCAGCTTATCTTTTTTGATCTACTCATCCTCTTGGACAGCAGCTGAGATAGTAGCTGCAATAATTGAGCTGTGGCGATAATGGCCAAGTTTCTTTTTTTATCTGAGGAGGAACTGAGTGTGAAGTTTGGCTTTTTGAACTGCTAAATAGTAGAGCTAGGTCAAGAAAATCCAATAATATAAATGGAGTAGCTCAAGAAATATTGAAAATTATTCACTATTGCAATCCAAGTAATAATTTTGTTGGCTACAATAATTGCAATTTAGGTTTTGAATGTTGTTAAATACATTAACGTTTTAATACGCTTACTATATAAATAGTTCATCCATATAGTTGGTATCATTTAAAGTTGTTACGTTGTTACATACGTATTTTTTTTTTTTAATCACAACTTTCTAACTTAATTTTCAGTACAATACTTCTGTGTAACTGTATCAGAATGGCATCTGTATTTAAATATTTCCAAAATTTTCACTATGTTAGTGACTAAATCCAACTCTCTGTTCTGGAACTGATGCTAAGCTAAAAAGCTATTTTGCCTCTTGCATGTATTTAACACAAGGACCTTTTTGTTCACCTGTAGGTCAGGATTCTGGGAAAGTTGTGATCTGGAATATGGCTCCTGTCCTGAAAGAGGAAGATGAAAAAAATGAAAATATTCCCAAGATGCTTTGTCAGATGGACAATCACTTAGGTAAGGTAGATTCGTTTATTTATCTATATTTTTACTGGCTGTTGGTTATTTGCCAAAGCATTACATTTGTTTGTGGTTACAAAAATCATGCCCTGTCCAGTGCTAAAGAAACAATAAAATATAGCAGAGGTGTCTCATGCTTAGGCTTTGTATGTTTTTAGATGCTCAGTATAAATTTTTGTTAAGATTTGGAAAAATATATAGGGCAATACAGATACCACTGGAAATCTCCCTGTGAGCTCTTTCCATCTGTAGCCACAAAGTGATTGATAATGCACATTCTGAGAAACTGGGCAGCTCTGAAGGAAAGGGCTAGAGAAGGAACAAGTATAAAGAAAACATCATATAAAGTATATCAGTAATATTTCCAGATTATTTTATGATTATTCATAATTTCCAGATTATTCAAACGTTATGTTTGAAAGAAGCATGATTACCTGAACCAGGTATCCCTTTTCTTTTCTTCAAGATGTGTGTTTTCTTCTTTGCCCTCTTACTCCCACTTAGATTTTCACAAGCAGTTTCCTTTGTTAGATGAATATTAATCTTTCTCCTTTTGAGATGCTTTTGGTGGAGTTTTATTTTTTTTTTTAATAATGAATTTTTTTCTTAAAAAATAAGAAGTTCCTCAACTGTTACTGAAAGATAAGTACCAATTCATTTATCTAAAGCAGACAGACCAACTGCTTTGAGTGGAAAAAGCACACTCAAATCCTACAGGTCTCCTGTCAGGCTTTACTTATAATAAGTTCTGTCCCTGGGATGGAAGAGTCTGTTTTTATTTTTCATCTTACAAGCCTTCTTTTCTGCATTTCAGCTTGCGTGAACTGTGTACGATGGTCAAACAATGGAGTTTACTTGGCTTCAGGGGGAGATGACAAACTAATTATGGTGTGGAAACGAGCAGCGTAAGCATGTTTCTTCCTTCTCAATTTTGTATTTTATTTCAAGTAAGTTACTCTGTCAGTGATTCTTACTATTAATGATTCTTCCCTTTGGCAGCCTTTGATAAGCTCGCTGCTTCATATGGTGGGTATGGAGCTAAAGCCTGCGATATCACATCACTGGTGTTGGAGAATCAGTCTCTTGTCCTGTCCCTTGGGCTGGAGTGTGTGTCTACCTGGGCACTCACACTCCTGTCCAGGAGCTGAGACTTTTTCTTCTGTCCTTGAAGAAAACTTCCTGATGACGTTTGAAGAGTTATCTTAAATGCTAGCATTTTTGCTATTGGTGGACATCATAAATTTCACTGAATCTAGTTTTTTTTAATAACTGGAATTACTTTCTATAAAAATATTTTTGTTTCAGTTTTTTTTTTGTTGCAAGAATAACTGAATGTAAAATACAAGTGTACTGTGCAGCTGATTTTCTTTAGAAAGTGTGTGAAAAACAGGTGGTTCTGTTGATAACTGATTTTTCTTTTTTTTTTTTAATCAGGTACATTGGACCTAGCACTGTGTTTGGTTCTAGTAGCAAACTAACTAATGTTGAGCAGTGGAGGTGTGTATCAATTCTCAGAAGCCATTCAGGGGGTAAGTTAACAAATGTAGAATGAACGTAATTTGTATGCATTTCAAAAAAACAATGTTTTTCACTGTTACATTTTCATGCTTAAAACATAGATCTAGTGGCAACAATGAAAATCTAACAAAATGTCATTTTTAATCAAATGCCAATTTGCCAAGTAACTCTTGGCAAACTATGTACCATAAAAACTAGTAACTAAGACTTATATTTCACTGTAATCTGTCAGCTGACTAAAGGTAAGGTTCTGTGAAGCAAAGAATATTAGTATTTATTTAGAAAATATAACTGAAGTAGAATGCAAAAGATGGATAAACCAGATAATTCCAAATGCATTTTCCACTTGCTAGTGTCAACTGTGTTTAAAATCAGGATATAACTCACTTTGCTCAGTCCATGTGTGTTGGAATAAAGTGCGTTGCAATATCTGCTGTTACTTTTTCATTTAAAGCAAGGCGAAGTACTTTACACAGGCATTAGTACTTTTATAATCACTAAATACTGTGCTCTCTGTTTTGGATTTTCTTTTTGGCCCCCACTGAGGATTATAAATTGGAGTGCCCCAATCCCAGTTTGCTGTGTTCTATCTTACCTTCCACTCTAGTGGTACTATAGTCATTTCTTGATGATGGAAAAAATGTTGCTCCACAAGTTCTTAAAAAGCCTTTTGGATTCTTTGTCAGCATCTCATATGGAAACTTTTCTTAAACAGATGTCATGGATGTAGCATGGTCTCCACATGACGCTTGGCTGGCATCATGTAGTGTGGATAACACTGTTGTCATCTGGAATGCTGTCAAATTTCCAGGTAAGAAATCTTACATTTCAGGTGTGTTGCAACAAACAGTCTCCTCCATGGATGCATTTCACTGACAATGTCCGTGTGGCGATGGGTTGTCTGTCTTTTGAGATGACGTGCTTGCAATATGGTGAATTCCCTGCTCCAGGTTTAGTTGTTTATGATCATTGGATTCCATACAGCTGGAGACAGCAGTTACGCCCAGATTATGCTCCTGATTTTACATGAAGATCATTATTTACATGTATTTTCTTTATCTTCTCTGTAATATCCCAAATACATACACCTTCAGCTCAGTATTAAAAGTGTATATATCTGTGTATGTTTTTTTTCCTTCTTGCCTTTGTACCTGCAGGACTTCCTATTCTTTCACCTTTGGGAGCCACTATCTTGTTTATCCCACTTTAAATGTTCTTGTTTAATAACCAGTGTGACTTTACATAATGAAGGGGAAGAAGCAACCTGGGAAGCCTTTGTACCCTCTTCTGTCACAGTACCAATCTTGAGTCTTGCATTTGGTGGCCACATTCATTTTACTGCAGTGCTGGCAATTCCACCAGTCCCAAAGCCCCCAGTTGACCTGTGAGGGTCTGTGGCAGTTAAGGGAGCACATGTTTTTATTTGGCTCCTTCTCATTATGTAACTCCATGTAAGCTAAAGCTCCCATTGTGTGGTGCCCAGACCCTGCTATTCATCTTAAAGTTGTTTCAAGTTGTGGTATTGGATGTTTTACACTTTCAAGCTGTGTAGCCTGTGCAGTGCTCTCAGCCTGTTCTCTAGCAGGCTGATAAGCAAGAGATTGGTTGAAAATAGGTTACCAGGTCTGCCAGTCTTGTGTATTTTTATAATCACAAGTTCTCTTTTAGCTTATGTTTATGTTCCAGGTTGGTATGTCCTCATTTATACATGAAAAGAGGTTATATTCAATATGCTCTTTCAAGAAGATCTCATAAATCTGCTCAACAGTCTGTCCTAAAAGAGATACCAGTAAACACTCTCTATTTTTATTTGTTTATTTTTTACAGAAATTCTTGCCACTTTAAAGGGGCATTCTGGCTTGGTGAAAGGGCTGACCTGGGATCCTGTTGGAAAATATATTGCCTCTCAGGCTGATGATCGAAGTTTGAAGGTGTGGCGGACAATGGACTGGCAGTTGGAAACTAGCATCACAAAACCCTTTGATGAGGTACTTGAGAATGCGTGACCCTTCACAGTGAATTCCTATAAAATGAATGAAAATTGCAAGAGTAACTCTAATTCTGCAGAACCATTAGTTAGTTTAACAGTAACAAATCAGAGGGAACTATCAAATGGTAGAGGGAAAAAAAAAAAAAGGGGGAAAAAAAAAAGCTTTTTCATACAACACATGATTAAAATGAGACTTATTGCTGTTGAATGTTGTGGATGCCAAAGGTGTACAAGGGTTATGGAAACAAGTAAATTCCTGGAAGTGTAGAGGTTACTCCAAGGAAGTATTGACGCATTAATTGCACTGGTCTTGATTTCTTCCCTATGCATCTTCTATTGGCTGCTATCAGAAATGAGATAAGTACTTTGTGGAGAAATTTGGTCTGGCACCCTAGGGCAGTTCTTAGATGGTGACTTTGATCAGGGGGTCAAATTCCTGTGGACTGAAGTTGTTGCTTAGTGAGTGGAGCATTTTGCAGTGATCTTACTGTATCATGGTGAGTGCAATTACTCTTAGTCTGTAAATGCCTGAACACGTGATCTGGTGTGGCAAGCTGCAGTCTCATTGTTAGCAACTGGTTTGCTGCAGCCCCGTCACTAGATAAGACTGTGATGAATACTGAGTGTGCAGTATGCAAAAAGACTTACATTTGGTTTCCTTTAAAAAAAAAAAAAAAGTTCTCTGGATGCCTTCTTCCCCCTTTTGTTAGGGCTTCATACATTATGCCACATCACCTATATAAGCAAAGCTAAGGTGCTGAAAAATGTGTGTATTGTTGTTCTTTGTAGTCACAAAAGACTTTGTAATCATATTTCCTAAATCTAAAATATATTTAAAAAAACAGTTTTTCTTTTTTTTTGCCAGATATGCTTAAATTCTAGTATGTTTTTTTGGATTTATTTCTTCAGTGTGGAGGGACAACACATGTGTTGCGTCTTAGCTGGTCACCTGATGGTCACTATCTTG
>VXAV01000340.1:283107-294539 GCA_013399715.1 Alectura lathami
ATAATTCTGGACCTACTGCTCAGATCATTGAAAGAGATGGATGGAAAACCAACATGGATTTTGTAGGGCATCGAAAGGCAGTTACGGTAGTGGTGAGTGACCGAAGTAGAAGTTGTAAGAAGTGCTTTTTGATAACTGTATGCATAAGAGGGTCAAGAGATGGAGATGGGTGGCAAGGTTAGTGAAGCGTCTAAAGTAAGCAATGTCAACTTTACTGCTGGAGACAAGCAGCGTGCTCTTGTGATGAGAAATGGATATAGATGAACAAGATGAGAAGAGACAAATATAGGAGGATGTTAGGGATGCCAGACACCAACTTTGTTAGCTGTTTAGTGACTTAGGTGTGTATTGGGTTCCTGATCACTATTAAAATTTCATTTTCTTTAGTATTCCTGTTAAGGTGTTCAGAAAGTCCCTTACGAAAGCATATGGGGCTTTGTCAGTGCTTTGTTTCCATGAAATGTTTATCTCTTTCACTCTTAACTGGAAAACTTGTTTTTAAAGCAGATCTACTAAAATGTGATTACTGTAATAAAATTTGTGGCATCTCACTTGTTCAGAAATTCAATCCAAAAATTTTCAAGAAGAAACAAAAGAATGGGAGCTCCACCAAGTCAAGTTGTCCCTACTGCTGTTGTGCTGTTGGCAGTAAGGATCGATCTCTTTCTGTCTGGGTAAGTGAGTTTTGCCTTCTTTGACTAATGTGGTTGTTTGGATAACTGGAGGATTTAGCACAAAGGTCATGTGTACAGCATTAGGCCTTATACGTAACGTTCATGTTCAGTTTTTTTTATCCCCTCTGTTGTTAGAGGATTAACTGGGAGGAAGGAAGTGGACTGGTATTAGTTTATTTCAGGAATTCAGTATTCTGAAGCCAAGAACAGCTAGAAGCCAGTGCCAGAGCGTGTTGTTGTGGTAAAGGGGAGAAACTGTTAAAGGGAATCACGTGTTACTGCAGCTAATAAACATAATTTGGCCCTATTCTCTATGTGAGCCTTACAAGAAAAAGACTGCACTATTACTTCATATTTAGCCCACCTACCTGTTAATCTCTTAGAGATTTTAGCTTTGTTAGTCTTGCTTTTATGGGTACAAGAAGGATATAGCAGGCACAGCACAGCTGTTTCTGGGCATATATTTCTCATCTTCGTGCTTTCTTCTGGCTTCTGTCCCTGGCTTCTGCTTTTGCTGTGAAAATTAATGTGAAAGTGAATGAGCTTTTAAATATACTTCAAGTTTTCAATTTCTAGTTTGGGTCTTGCTTCACAAATCTAGACTTAAATCCTCATTCTGGTTGAGAGAAGAGTAACTGTTCTCACATCTAGAAATGCAAGGTGGGTTGTTTGGCAACTACAAAGGACAGGGAATAAGTTTAACTGATTGTAAGGCTTTGTGATGAGAACATGGTCGAGAACGTAGGAATTGCCAACTGCAGTCTACTATTTATAGAATCCAGTGTGGTATTTATCCATCAGTCGTTAAATGCATAACCCTGGATCTGTTTCTGGCGTTGCTACCGGTGCATACCCATATCAAAGTGTCACTCTCAGTGTATTTTATTCTATATTTACACTATGATTTCATGTAGGGTGTCTGTTAAAATTTCACTAGATATTGTAGAGATGTAGGCTGTCGTTACCCTGAAAAGTTGTAGGTATTCATACAACACAGCCCTATGATGGAAACGTAACAGAAGTAGCTGCTGAAGATGACACGCTACATCAGTGTACTAATGAGCATGTCGCATTTTAGATCACTTTGACTTTTCCTGCTTCATTTTGGTTGTGCTATATTTATGCTATAAATATCATATCCATTGGTTTAACATTAAGAATTACTGGTTTAGAGTAGCTTACTAGGAATTCTCATGTTCAGTTCTTTATTACTAAGCTAATCTAGAAGTGTAGAGGAATTCTCCTTAAGAATAATAGCAAGATTTGCTGTTGCAACCTAATTGCAACCCTTTGCTGTTGGCAGGCTTCACATACTTGGGCAAGTGGTCTGAGTGAAGACATGAAAGCTAATCTGTCTTCCTCTTGTGCTGGCAGTTTGCAACATCCTTATCTCAATAAAGCTTAGAACAGAAACTGTCTTTAGCATCTGTGAAATGACTTTTTGAGTGGTAGAAAGTTCAGTGAGTGCAATATAAGGGCTAAGTTGTTTAAGATACTGTCTGTGTTTCAGAAAGGAGGGGAGGATCGAATGTCAGCCATTCTTCTACAGAACTTTTCTGCCCTAGTAAGGAATGGCTAACCTGGTACTTCAGATATCACACCCTCAAGAGTGCAACTGCCTCTTGATCTAGTCTTGTTTGGAGAATATTGTTAGATTCTGGGGAAGTATTAATAATTAATAATTAATATTTGTGGCAGCATAGAACTTCTAAATTTCTAAGTGTAATTTCTTCTGTTTTAAGCTCACGTGTCTGAAACGGCCTTTAGTTGTCATACATGAGCTGTTTGACAAGTCTATCATGGATATCTCCTGGTAAGTTGAATTCTTACAAAAGCCAGAGCATTATTATCAACCTCAGATATGCACATTAACTGGGGATTCATCACAATAACACAGATTGTATCCGCTGGAACACAAACACTTCGTTCCTGAATTTTTTGGTTCTGTTGCAACATCTTTCATAGTGTGGCATTAGCCACTAGCATGCGATCACTGCAGACTGTGTAACATCAGAACTGAACGAAAACTGATGTATGTAGGAAATGACAGCAGTGGGTCTGTCTCACGGTTGGGGCAAACCAGCACCAAAGACTTGGGCTCAGAAAGGCAAAAGTTAACAGTTCTTTATTCACAGCAAGGCTTGACTAATAAGGAAGTAATGAACATGAGACCGCTATATAAATTATATTATAAACAAAACAAAAACAACACAACAACTCTGCATCTGTGCATTGGGTGACTTACAGAATTAGGCATTCTGTATATATATATTCTTAAAGTATTTTTTCATAATATGTATTCAGCTGATTACATAGCTTGTCTTAGTTCTTCCATTTCCTAGCTTTTGAGTTTCTACCTTTGTAGCTGTAACACTGTGTTCTTGTGCTGTAAATTTTTACGTTTATGATTGTGTAGTATTGTATGTATCCTGTTTTCTGTATGCCACATGAATTTTGCCATGAAGCTCAGTGAAGCACGAAAAAAACTCAAAACGAAAACATTTGCTTTCATTAATGAAGGCCAATAAATGGAATATTTTGTGATAACAACTGCTGTTGTTGTAGTACAATAGCTTTGAATAGCTTTGTTTTCCTGTAGTGTTTTTTTGTTCTCTATCTGCAAACTGCACATTTGCAGTGCGTTACAGTCATTGGGAGTAACAGACAGTTAACAGACAGTTTTGCAATTTGTGAGGAAATAGTTTTGTGGGATATTTCAGAGAAACAAAGGTTCATCAGGAAGCTTGTTGTTTTATATCCTGTTTACAAATTCAAATGGCTAAAATGTCAATCATATGGAATATTCCCAGAAAGGTGTTCCAGTCCTTTGCCCAGTTCTAAAACCAGACTGACTGAATTAGAGAAATCTGAGTATTGTTATGGCTGTCTGGTTTCTGTCTTAGAGCTGTAGGCTTGAATCCATCATTATAATATCTGAGCCACCATTATGTTGTCACATAATAATTGCTAGGATCTAGAGGTCAATAGGAGCTCAGCAATTTTATCTGCGAAGTAAGCAGAAAACTCCCCCAAAATTTCAGCAATTTTTCTAATTTGGAATAGTGTTGGTTAACCTAGTCACAGCGCCGAGGCTAATGCCTCTGGATGTGATGCTGGCAAGATACCAGCCACCACCAAAAAGCCATTTTCAAACACCTGTAGCCATGATGCATGTAACGTATTTTTAAGCCTTGCTGGACTAATTTGGATAGGACTAGGAACTTCTGTCTGCTTCCCCTTTCTCTTTCATTCTCTATAACAAGCCACCTGTAAACCACTATCTCCTTGCTGTCTTACTTCTTTGGTTTCATCAGTATTTGCTGTGATAATAAATCTTATGCTAAATGTTTTTCTGAAACTTATTGTATGGCCTCTTTGTATCAATGAAAAAGAAAAAACAAAGATGAATCTTGGTTTCCTTCAGGACCCTTAATGGGCTCGGTATCTTGGTGTGTTCCATGGATGGATCTGTGGCATTTTTAGACTTTTCCCAAGATGAACTTGGAGATCCACTCAGTGAGGAGGAAAAGGTACAGTAAAGACTCCCAAGAATCTGTGATCATATACGAGGGATGTGTTGATTCAATTAAAGTATTGGAATATTTATAGAAGTATGTAGTGACTGATTTTCATATACATATACATATCACATGTAGAAAAATGTGTTCTTGTTTACTTTACAAAATGTTAAAAAAAGAGGAGACTTGAATTTGTTATGTTAGTTTCCACTCTGTGAAGAAAGTATATTTGGAAAGCATCCACTTGCTTACACATCATTTTACATCTCAAGTAATTATTCTACCAAGGAAACAAGGAGTGGGTGCTTCAAAACACTTTAGAATTACTCTTTGACTTGCATACATGCAAACCTCTTAAAGCTGATTTGCTGTTGGCTGTTTTTTCCTCTTATTGCTATTAGCAACTAAAGCTTTGAATTATAATTAATTTATGTACTGATTTATTGTTAGCTCAAAATAAAAAGAAAAAATATTTATAAATGCTAGAAGATATGCATAGAATCTTGTTTCCGTTAGATTTGTGGGGTTCCTTTACGTCACAGCAATTGTAGTCACTCTTTGTGTGGTACACTTCTGACACTCACAGAGCAACATTCATCAGTCCACATATGGTAAAAGCCTGGCTATAATGACTGAAGCTCAGTTGTCTACAACCATTATTGAGAATCCAGAGATGCTCAAGTATCAACAGAGGCAGCAACAGCAGCAGACAGAGCAGAAGAATGCATCAATAAGGGAAGCATCTGGGGCCGCGACAGCGGCTCCCAAAGTGGCAAGCATGGTTAACGGAGAGAGTTTAGAGGACATTAGAAAGGTATGTGTTCTTGGATAGCTACTGCACACTGCCAAGTAGGAAGTCAATAAACAGCAAAATGTTTATGGTAAAAGTAGTTTCTGCATCCTTGTTGAATAGATCTGGAATTGGAAATGGCTATGTTGAATTAAAAATTAAAAATAATTTATGCTATGGTACAGCCTGAAAGCAGTCATCAGAACTAGAATTCATTGTACTTCGTACTATATGAACTTAAACCAAACCCAAAAGACCAACTATTAAAAAACAAAAAAGTTATGTTACAAAAATATACTTGTGTATTGAACCGTCATGTGTGTGATAATATCCTGTTAATCAAAAATAATGAGGAAATATATTTCCCAACAGAATCTCTTAAAAAAGCAAGTGGAAACAAGGACAGCAGATGGCCGGAGAAGGATCACACCCCTCTGCATAGCTCAGCTGGACACTGGGTATATTTGGAAGTAGTTTCTTAAACTGCTATAGTAATAACAATATCTTTGTAGCAGATAAGGCTAATTCTCATTATCTGCCTCTATTGATGCGAGAGCATTAGTAAAATATTGCAGGTTCACATCTGCATTAATGCTGGCTTTATCTTCATTTGTGTATGAAAATGACCCTGGGAAGTTAGGTATTGTGGCTTATTTGGGTCGTGTGTGTGTATATATATGTCCTTGCGTATGTGTATAAAATGTATAATGAAAATATCCACATGTGGCAAAGGGAGGAATGGGATGACTTTAATTAAAATGATTCTTTTTTCATTATTTTTGAAGTGTTTTGAAGAAATATATTTGTTGTTTGTCTTTTGCTTAGGGATTTTTCTACAGCATTTTTCAATAGCATCCCAATATCTGGCACACTGGCTGGCTCAATAATGTCTTCTCAAAATAACCAGCAACTCATGTCACTAGATTCTAATGCAGCAAATTCCCTTAATACTTCAAAGCCTTCTGTAGAGCCAACAGCAGCCAGTATAAAACCAACAGATGATGCAGCCAATAAAGATGGGTCAGTATTTGCAGAAGTTTTGTTTTGCATTTATATGGATTTGTGTTTTAATTTTTGTTTGCAGTTCTGTCATCAAGCAATTGTTGAAATGGTTTCCCTACCCCAAAACTTCAAGAATCTAGCATTCCTGCAAGCATCGGGACTTTAATATTATTTTGTTACTTTACACAGTGATAAATCAGTCATGAATAAATTCATATGCATAGTTCTAAAAATGAACTCAGTGCAGTGAGATGCAGTTGACAGTGCGCTAATGCTCTAACATAGTGGCTTGCTTATAGAATATGGGATTGTTCTTCGTAAATAAGCTTTCTTTCCAGCAGTGAAAGTAACAAAGCCTGTTTTCCATTGAATTCTGTCCTGTGTCCCCTAGATGTCATAGTAATATTTCTTCCCTACATAACAGCCCCATCAGATGAGAGAGCATAGTGGTTGGCTTTGTCAATGCACATATGCTGATTCGTCAGTCTGTCTTTCGAATTAATGATGGAACAAATAAACTTTACTTGCTTTTTCCTTAGTGGTAATGCTAATTTGCTGTTTTTTTTCCCCTCCTCAATATGTTTTTATAGCATTTGTAAGAGCATAATGTCGTTGGAACCTCTGCCACTCCATCAAATTTAGTTGAAATTGGCCATAGATTCAAAAGCGAGTGGGTAGACTATGAGCAATGATTGACGGGCAGAATCATTAAGTCTCCTTTTCTTTAGAAATTGGGCTTCAAACTGCTTTTTAGTACGACCATCAGTTATCTTAGAGCCCTTCATTCCCCTGAATGAATTGAAAATCTCTAAAGTAAACAGCTATTCAAATAACAGATCCCTGGAATGCTTTAGTGTGGGGAAAACACATTCCTCTGTCTTAGTTGTGCTTGGAGAAGGCCTAATAAATTGTTTGGATTCTTTAACAGTAAGGCTAAAACCTGGCCTGAAATGTTTCAGTGCAAAATTTTTGGGGAAGATTAAATTGGGGAATTTAATCTTACAGCGAAAGTATTTGATGACTTGAGCAATGGGTAAAACTGGAAACCCATGTCAGTACCTGAAATAGCAAACCTTTCTGTTTGGGTATGTAAGTACCAGCTGAAAATCTAACTCCTTAAGTAAGAATACATAAAGACTGAACTACTTAGGGTCTTTTAATCGAGATTCATCTGTGCAGCAACAGGAAGATCTTAGCTCAGAGATGCAGCATAAACAGCTTTTAAGAGTAGGTAAAGCTTAGGATATATTGACACATGAAATGGGAAAAAAACGTATCATAATTGATGTATGTACGTGAGTGAAGAGTTTTAATCTGGTTTCTAGCCAATATAACGAATGCTTGCTGGTTGTTACGAGCCATGTAGGTTACGAATACTAAATTGCTTTCTATCTTTGTTTTTCTGTCCCTTTTATTGACAGTGTGAATGCTACCTCTGCTTCAACTGCTCCTCCTGCATCGTCTTCCTCTGTGTTGACAACTCCATCCAAGATTGAACCTATGAAAGCATTTGATTCTAGATTTACAGAACGATCCAAAGCCACCTCAGGGACTGCTGTCGTAACAAATACAAATCAGACTGTTGTGGACAGGTAAGAAATAGCCTAGGGACAAACCAGGAGAGTAACGTAGAGTTTAAAAGCTGATTGTCTATCGTGTGGATGTCATGGTGCTGATCTTGTGGAAATTCTTGTGTCCCTTCCAAAACTGGAAGGAAGGAGAGAGCTGCAAATAGGTAAATTCTTTGCTATCATTATCCCTTTGTACATTTATGTCTCTGGCATACGACACCTAGAAGATGTCTTCAAAATACTCAGATTTAAAACAGTCACAAGAGACTGTGTGTGTATTCATGCCTTCATGTGTGGTTACGTGCATCTGTGCTCCTTAGAAGACAAAAATAGCCAGCCTGTGTCTATGTGCAAGAGTGAGATTTACTTTGAGATAAACTGCAGTATGTGTCTGCAGAGGACTTATCATCATAACAGCTGCAGATGTATTTCAGTTTTATGCCTTGAAGGCATGCAGAGAAGTCTGTTTGATTTTAAGGTTTTTTGGCTCTGGATCCACATGATCTTTATTTAAAAAAAAAAAAAGCTCAAAAGCTTTTGGTTTTGTGACATAGTGTGTTATGGTGCATTTCTGCTTCAACAAAACAAATGGTAGGAAAAAATTGCTGTCTTGAGCAAGAAGTATGTAGTTCCCCAATTTATTATCAATAAAATGTATTTTCAGTAAATACCTAAACATTTTTATATCAAAGAGTTTAACCATGTGATACTGAAGAAAGGTGTATTAAATTACTCTCATACTTGTTTCCAGTGCGTGAGTAAGATTATGGATAAAAGAAAATTGGCATAATTCAAATGCCAAAGAAAAGAGTTTTGAATTATGCAAGATACTCCTAAGAAGTGGAGTGATTGTGGAATAAGTGGCAAAACATTTTAACTTAGTAACTGGCTACTGGAAGGAATGGGAAGAGTATGATTAAAGGATCTGTTTTAGGGTATCATGGTTAATGAGTTCAGGGGCAGTTGCACTCTCTCTCCTCTACTTTTGTTGTATTCCTCAAATGGAGAAGGAAGCACTGTGGTCACTTCCATGGTTTGTAGATGTGTAAGTTAGACTAGTCAGAACCAAACAGAGCAAGTTTTAGGGACAGACAGCGTAACGATGAAGTTCTGCATGGGTAAGCAGGAAGTGTAATGTCTGTTGGAGGGGAAAAGAGCACTTCATCTTAAAGTGCTGAATTATTTGCATCAACGCAGGGAAGAAAACTGATTGTAATTGAAATTGAATCCTAAAATATTCTTTATAACTTTATCTAGTTGTTGACTGCTAGTTCTATTCACTTTTTTTAAAAGGGCGAATGTCTGAATGGTTTATATTACATTGTACGTTTGCAAATGCCTTGTAGTACGTCTTTAGCTTCTTTCTCTTGCCTTTGTACCTCTTTGAATGCACTCAAACAAGGCTTAGAATATGTCTTCGTACCTAGAAGGATGTAGTGGGTAAGGGTGTATTATGGCTTTTTAACCTGCTTATATGAAAAATGTTTTTTACTTCCTCAGACTGAAGGATCAGAATTTAATTAAAGACAATAAGCCCAAGGATATTCTGGAGAGTAGCAGTGACAGTGAAGAGAAGATTCCAGCTGCTAAACCACTCAGTGCACCCAAGCGAAAACTGGAACTTGAGGGAGAAACAGTAGAAAAGAAGAAAAAAGGAAGACCTCGGAAAGACTCCAGACTTGTACCAGTAACTTTAACTGTTCAGGTGAAATAGTGAGGTTAATTTTGACTGCCAGTGTTCATTTAATAAAACAAATCACATGTTGACTGATTCCGTTGAGTCAAGTAAACACCAGCAGTATAAGGTCCCACTGAATTGTTAGCTATTCTTCTTCCTTGCTTTTAACCTTAGTCTAATCTAAGATGAGAAAAAGCAGGTGCCCATGATGTGGCAAATGTGTGCATCCTTTATATAAATATACAGCTACTTATTAAATGGTACCAATGTGTCAAGGACTGATAGTCTGCCAAATAACTGGATAGAATAAAAAGAAACTCCATTAGTTCTTGGAACTCCTTCATGAGGAGTGGCTCAAGCACAACAGCCTGATGTGGATATAGCTTAAATGGTTACGACTTTCCTAGGAATATGGAGTAGTAAGTTACATTAGAGTTTCCATCATTTTAGGAAATACGTATCCTTCCATTTTAAATGTTCAGAGCTTAGCTCTTCTGTGAAATACACCAGAACTTCCAGTAATTAGTTCCAGCTAGATTTTTAACCTAGTTCTCGGGGTTTTTTTTTTTTTTTTAAAGTCTTAGAAGCCATCTTAATACTTGTATTCATACAACTAATGCAAAAAAAGATGAACATTTGCAGTGGGTGTTACTTGGAATCTTTAAAAGAGGTTTTTCTTTCTCAATTCAATCTATGTTATATAGTATCATGTATTTTAATCTTTTTTTTAATGGGAAATGTAACCACTTTTGCAATTTTTTTTTCAGTCTCCAGCTACACTGGCTTCTGAAAAAGATGCTGCTTGCATCTCTGCACCAGCATTAGCACTTAAACTGCCAACCCCAATCCCACAGAAATCGTTTACTTTGCAAGTAAGTTGCCTATAAGGAAAAAAAAGTTTACTATTAAAAAAAGTTGATTCTTGTTTCTTTTTACAAAAATATTGAGATATTCAAAATCTTTTGATGAATTAACATGTTTGGGTATGTTCATGTGTTCAACTAGGATGCATGATTTAGCTTTTAAGAATATGACTCTACAGGAAAAGATAATAGCAAATCAATTAAGAGTAGGATACTTCTGAACTAGCGAAACTTCAAAGAGAAATGCCTCTGGTTCATCAGTCCCTCCTGGTTAACCAAAGCATATCATAAAGATAAGTCTCCAGCTGGAGTAACTGCTGCATTGTTACTACGGTTGTGTTAATAGTACACTGCTGAGATGAAAAATGAAGTATTTTCAGAGAGGAATCAGGAAGTGTTCTGTGTCCAAAAAGACTGGTAAATACCATAGGTATTTATGAAATATTTTTTTCTGTATGTCTAGGCCATAGCAGTCTGGTGCTAATCATGAGAATTTAGGGAGAACTTGGCACATCTAGACTTGATCTGACGCCCTTAATTAGCACAGACTAGCACAGCATTTCTTCATTCTTAGTGCTCAGAATACAAAGAAATTACTTATGTTGTAGCCAGGACTGATTTTCAGATTTCAGGTCTATTTCTTTTGAAGCATAGCAGTGTATTTTGAAGTAATCTTCAACAATGCCATACTTTATCCATTCTTAAATTTGGCATTGTTTGAATCTAGCATAATTTGTAGGGGTTTTTGAGTAGCTGTTTTCCTCTTCCAATAAGTATTTTATTTTTTCTTTTTCAGGTAAGTTCAGATCCATCAATGTATCTTGAAGTGGAGAATGAGATGACCACAGTGGGAGGTTCCAAGTTGAGCAGGTTAAAGTGTAATCGAGAAGGAAAGGAATGGGAAACAGTCCTCACCAGTAGAATTCTCACTGCAGCAGGAAGCTGGTAAGAGTATGTTTATGAAGAAGTGAGAGCCTGGAAGAGATAAATAGTCCTGAAGGCCAGAAAACATTTTTAGCAGTACAAAAGTACACTTTAGAGGAATTTAATTAGATGTAGGTTCTAAAAAATATTTTTATCCACTTACTTAGAAATTTTGATTAACTGAAACACTTCTATTGGGATTTATGTGATTATTTGTGCTTGGCACAAGATGTTCTATTTCTCTTCCACCGCGGCCGGTGTAATACATCAATGCTCTCAAACTCTTATGTGGAGTTTTTGGTGGGGATTTTGTTGACTACTGCTGTTTGCTGCTTTTATCATCTGCAACTCCTCCTGACCTTTTCTCTTTTTTTTTTTTCCTTTTTTTTTTTCCCTCAGCTGTGTCTAGTCT
>VXAV01000340.1:332128-348864 GCA_013399715.1 Alectura lathami
ATATTATCTGGAAGACTTTTGTGTAACTAGGAATGTAGTAAGCTGAATGAGAACAATATAAAATTCGTCTTTTAATTTTGAATGATTTAACTTTGTCTTATCTAGATGAAGAAAAAGCAAAACTAGATCCATCTTACTATTTGAAAAATACAAATGCAGAGACCAGAGAGACTTTACTGGAGCTTTATAAGGAATTCAAAGGCGATGATATTCTGGCAGCTACTATGAAGGCTCCTGAAAAGAAGAAAGTGGATAAGCTGAATGCAGTAAGTTGACTTAATTTGTACTTTGGCACTGACATGCTTCTTGAAGAGAGAATAGATGTTTCTCAGCTTAAAGCTGTATTGCAATATGAACAGATACCATTCCTTATGTTTTCTGTTACATGGAAGTTTATCATAGATGAGAATATGAGAATCATATTGGGATTCCGTAGGAATACATTGTGTGTGTCGATGAATTTCTTTGTTAAATCATTATAAATGAACCTAAACATCTTAGAGATGGAGCACAGTAAGAAGGAGGAATCCTTCTGATGTGGTTATGATGTATGTGTTGGCAGAATGGTTTTTCCTGGGTTGTAATCTGTTGCTTTGAATTTGTTTATCATTGCATTTACTGGCAGAGGGAACGTACCTTAAAGGCAGTGCAAGTGAATCACTTCTGGTGTGGGCAAATACCTAAATCAACTACAGCTGCTTCACTGTTTTTTCCACTGTAATGCAGGATTTTTAGTGGAATATTTTAAAGGATGTTCTGCCAGGTGCATGTTATTGTGTGTTCATGCTTGTCAAAAGAAACATTCATCTGCATCAAGATTTCGTACATCAAAGGCTGTTTGGAGTGAGTGAGACAGGGTATTTTCCTTTCCTTTAATAATTCTGGGATGTATGTATCCTCATGCTTTGATTATACTTAGATGAAAATGAATAGTAATGCAGCGTATGGCTTTTTATAAGGAAACTTGGTGATAGTTTTGTTAATGAGCGTGCGTGATGTATGAACAGGATCGTATTTGTCCTGTTCTCAGGGTGTCCTAGCCTTACAGCCAAACAAGAGATCTAGGGAAGAGAAAACGTAAGAGCCAATGATGAACTCTACGTTTGGAGAGTTAGGTTATCAGCTAATCGTGTGGATGGGCTAACTGTAAACTTGCATAGCATGCCGTGTATCCTGATGGACAGAGCATTGGCCTGTGACTTACACTTCTGTTCATTGCCCCAGAGTTGCTAAAAGTATCTGTTTAATATGGTATAATGTTTATAGTATAATAAAGTGTTTATTAATCTTTGTAAGTTATTGTAAAATCCATAAGTGATGTTCACGTTCCTTTGAGCAGAAGAATTACAAAGCTTAAAATACAGTCATGGGACAGTGCCTCTGCATGCAGAAGGGCCTGTTCATGGGAAGGGGATTGGTTTGTGTTTCTCTGCAGCGTCTCTGGTTCATTGGGTTTTGCTTCCACTTACTCAGCAATGTTGGAGAATTTTACAGATGTCTTGCCAGCAGTACTCCTTTCATATCTCCACCTGTAGGTATACAAATAAATTCTGATAATGAAATGTTGGCATAATAATGTATTGAATTGTTGTGGAAGGAATGAGCCCCTTCAGCTCTGTGCCTGGGCAGCCGTAACTAGCATCTCATCAGAGGAAATGTTGTGGGTAACGAATGGAGAGATATCACTGCATCACATATGTATTTATTTCTACAGGAGCATGAGCAGAAAGTCTACCTTCAGAAGTATGATGTAAATACCACTTGTGGGTTTCTAGTGCTTATATAGTATTTTAAATAGATAAATTCTAGGATCTAATGTCTTTTTTCTCTTTCATTTTCCTCTGTGAACAGGCTCACTATTCCACTGGAGCAGTAAGTGCTTCCTTCACCTCCACTGCAATGGTACCTGAAACTGTCCATGAAGCAGGTAACAGAGCTAACTACTTAAAAGCTGTTTACTTGCTTTGCAGCTTATAAGTGTGCTCCCTGGCACACAGATATTTATGGGGGTAAGGAGTGCATTGATAACTGGTTAGAAATGATGCCTTGGAAATGTATTCCCCAAGAAGATATATACATACTTTCCAGTGACCTCATTCTGAAAATAATGGAGCAACTATGAATTAGCTTCATCTTTGAATGGCAGTTACTTATGTTAAACTGAAATTAATGAGACATTTTCTATGCCCAGGGACTGCAAAATGGGGTATCCACTTATGTAACTTAGCAGCGAAGTATAATCTCTCCTCATATTCCCTACAAAATCTTTGCCACCTTTTTTTGGCCTAACCTAGTTTTGGTTAGAATGACAGCAAATTTTGTGGTGATAACTTCTGTTTTATAAATGCATTTTAATAGCACAAAGATTTTCTTTCATTCTTTAGCCTATATGTCTATAGAATTTGTTACATTTGAATATTGATTAAATAGGTGAGCAGTTAATATACCCATTTAGAGAGAGATGTCTGGGTTTTGGCACTAAAATGCAGAAGGATGTCACGCTTAGGCAAAGACTGAACACGTTGCTAAAAGTTTGGTTCCCTAACTGGTGAATTACAGTGATTTGCAGGTGGATCTTTGAGCATCTAAAGTGTTTGACTAACAGGACAATAAGACACGATGGAACTGGAAACATTCTAGATTGATCCTTTGGTTTGACTTTCCAGTAATGTTTCCAGTAATTTAGCTTAATTTGTTTTCAGAACTGGTTAGGACCTCATATGTCAGCAATTTGTGGTTGACTGATGACTACCTGCTTGGCTTCCAAATTTGACAAGAAATAATTTAGTTTCAAGGTAATGTCTGTGATTGCTAGTTGTTACGTGAAAATTATAGTGTGTAATATTGCATGTTTCTGTGACTTAAAAATATAGATGATATTGTTGGCTCTCAAGGAGTTGATGGCTTTCTGTAATGGAAAGTGTTTTGCACAGAGAGATTAATGTTAGGTTATCATAGATAAATTGCCGAGTCCAGCCCCTGAAAACCTAGGACCCTGGAGGAACAGGTCAAACAGTAGAACCTAGTAGTTTGTTTGCTGATTGATGAATAAACTTCTAGAGAGCTAATTACTCCTTTTTCTTTGTTATAGCTGCTATTGAAGAAGATGTTGTAAGGTACAAATATGTGAAGAAAAAGGGCTACGTACGACTTCACACAAATAAAGGAGACTTAAATTTGGAGCTGCACTGTGACATGGTACAGTATGCCCTGTAGGCTGAATCTTCTAATTTATCTCTAGATAACAAATATAATAGCAGCTGGCAATGGAAATGCCCAAAGAAGGGAGTAGTGTGTAGTTGTAATACATGCAGGTAAGTAAGTAGTTTTCAGTGATTTTGATGTATTTTCCTATATGGAGTTTTGTCTTTCAAGCAAAATACACTAGGAGATTCAGAGACCCAGGGAATTGTTGTAGGAGTGGACGCGCTTCCCTTTCTGCTGTTTACTTAGAAGAGATGGCATGAGGTGCACCGAGGTTATGTTGAGTGGTAGATGTGAGGAATTTTTAAATTATCTCATGCAGTTTAATGGGGTAAAGAAATATAAGTACCTGAACAAATCTTGCATCTTTTGAGTGGCTGGAGGGGAATCATGTACTAGCAAAGGAGGGTTTTTTGAATGTGTGGATATATAGAACTGTCTTGTTCTGCTTGATCAGTACATATTCAGACACATGAATTGCAAGTAATAGCTGCGTTGCATCCATGTTCATTAGGCATCCAGACTGGACTACCTATTGTAATATATATATTATTTTATATATTATACTGATGTGTGTATAAATGTGCTCTGGAATATTCCCACACATTTTACTGGAGCAACTTATAACATGTCAAGCTATGTGTTTACAGCTTCAGAGTGTTGATTATAGTGACCCAAGGAGAGACTGGGTAAGGAAGGCAGAGGTGAAAAAAGAAAGAAGAGCACTGAGAAGAGAGGCAAGGTTACACAGCAGGTTGCTGACAGAACTAGGAAAAGAACCTCAATGAAACTGAGCAATCTGTCAATCTGAATATACCTGGTGAAGTTCCCCAGAAATGGTTAGATTTGTTTCTAAGTCCTGGGCTTTACAGAGCAAACCTAAACAAAAACCTTGCAATATTTTTTTTAAAATTTCAAGCTGTCTCAGTTTTTGAAGTTCAAGCTTTCAGATGTCTTTTCTTTGCCATTAAGAGGTAGACATTCATCTAAAAAACAGTGGACTAGCATTTTCTTATAGTCAGTACATCCTGGTTCTGCAGGAAGTCTGTGGCTCTGTACAATACTACACATGGTAAGACTCATGCTAGATGGATGCGTTGTGGCAATATGGGTGCCTCAGACATCACTGCATGCTGGTCTACTTTTTTTTTATTTGTACTGGCACATCTATAAAAGGAAAATATTTTTAATACAATAAGCCCAAACCTTCCATTGCTTACTGAGATTTTTAGCTTGCGAACTTATAGGTCTGCATGTATGTGTTTTGGAGTTTAAATGGTGAAACTTGTGCTTGTCATGACCCTCACAGAACTAATGACAGTGATGCTGGCTGGGACCTGAGGTCTCTGGTGTGGAATCCAAAGATGCACTGGAAGAGTGCATCCTTTTTTGTCTGACTATGTGCACAGCTGGAAGAAAGGAAAATGAGTGAGCAGGACGGTCCTGCCATCTCTCCCTTCTTTCTCCTCCTCTCTCACAAGCAGGGAGCAAGACATGTGTAAACACCTCAAGCTGATCTATACAAACAATATGAGAATCTTCACAACAGTTTATCGTGCTAGTAATTCTGTAGCTCTCTTATCATCCGTACAGGTGTTTTCCATGCCTTTAAATAGTAACACTATGTAGTAAGGCAAAAAGCAGAGGATGTTAGTACAGCAGTATCTGGGGGGAAGCAGCAGAATGAGCAGATTGCACTGAATCATTTGTTTTGCCATATGTTCTGAAACTGGCTCCTGGCTAATGCAGGCTGACTGCAGCTATTCTCATCAGCATGGTTTCTCTGGCCAGAGTGACCAGTATCACTCAGTCCTCCGGACCCAGGCTCAATTCCTCATTATAAATTTCCTGTATGATATCCATTGTGTTTCCTTTTTTTCCAGATGAATCCCTATTCATCTCTCTTTCACATGCTGCTTCCTCATGTACACACTGTGCACTGTTTTGCACAACCAGACCTGCATGCACACTGGCCTCTAGCCATCTGTTTCTTTCGTTTCTTTGTGTCAAACAAATCTGTGTGAATTATGCAGACCTTTGGCTTAATTGAGGAAGAAGACACATATTTAGAATAGGTAGGAAAAACGTGCTGCTTTAAGGAGGTTTTCACAACATCCACTTTAGGTCATCTGCCAAGGTCTATTAAATCAGTTCTTCCTGGAGAGGCTTAGTTTTCTCCCTTTACTATATAAGGGGCTTGTGCTTCTCACTTCAGTTTTCCTGAGTCACAGAGAGGTTAGGCACATAAGGTAGCTCAGGACAAAGCAAACATCTTACAGACACATAATGAATAAATAGGTTGCACACATATGTAGATGGATCAGCTACAGTGGATCTATTGAGCTTGCAAAGACAGATGCATAAAACAGGGAAATGCTAAAAGCAAGGCCCTAACAAGCAAAACACTTTCAGTTCACCCTGCTTATGAATACGCACAGTAATAGTATTAATTATTCTGTCACATGATGTTTTTCTTTAATCTGCTCTCCTGGATCATTCAGTACACAAGCTGAATCAGTTCTGGGAAGTATTTGGAACTGTGTAGAGAAACAGTTTATGTGCAGGATTTTGTTTTTCTGCAAAAGTGTAGAATGTGGGTACGGCACTGTCTGACCCGGTGGCTAAGCCTCTTGAATGCAGGCCAAGGGAGCTGGACTATGTCATAATGCCTGCCCAAATTAATGTTGCATTGGCTTTTTGGTGGTTGACTTTTCAGCCTTTATGATCTTTCAGTGTAGTTGGCATGAGTAGTACCTCAGCTTTTTAGAAAGAAATGGAGTGAGAAACAAATTTCAGCCCACTGAGATCACCAGCAGATTTGGGGCCCCTGGGTTCAACACACAGTTCTGTGCTGCTTGAGTGAATGAGAGAGTTGGTAACAGTATTAGGCTGTCACTGCTGTTTGAATTCAGCCAAAATGTGTATAATTTGGAGAATTCATTTATCTATTCTCTCTCTCTCAAGCAGCACAACTGCAGAAGCAAGCATGATTTATGAGTTATACTATAGTGGTACTTAGCTTCTTTTTTAAAGAACTGTCTGATTGTTGCCTTGACCTAACCACAGGTTCTTTTTTGTAATTGCTGAGCAATACCCTGTGCTCAGGTTATTGTGGAAGCCATCCTAGCAGTGGCTGTAATTGCAGAGTACTGCAAATATGTGATTGTGAAATGCTTTAGGAAGCTTGAGCTTATTGCCATATAAATATGATAAATGAATACTTATGTCTAGAGGTAGGACTTAAAACATTCAAATTACATTTTAAAATAGTTTTATGAGCAAGATTTAAGTATACATTTTGAGATGAAGTCTTTTCACTGAAATAGAGAGCAGCAAGTGACGTACTTGCTGTCATAGAGTGCATGTCTACCTTGGAGTCTTCAATTGCGTTTTCATGGCTATGGGCTCTCGGTTTAAACAAAATATTCCTGCAGTTCTAATCAGAGCGGTCTGCACAGCTGCTGAAGTCTACTCAATATCATGTTTGTCTCCAGCACGCTCCCCCTCCCCTTTGGATTCTTACTCCCTGTACCCAGTTCTTCTGATCCCGGTTCTCTTTGGATCAGAAACAGTTTCCCCTGTTTTTGTGAGCAATCTGGCAATGTGGATTGTTTTGAGTTCAGTTTATATGTACATGTGGAAACTTTGTTTAAAAATAAATTGAGGAATCTTCATACAATGGTACTTTAAGGTGCCAATCAATAAGATTGATAGTGATGAGATTCTTCCTAGCACCAAAAGCCTAATCATGAAATGTTTTATATTGATCCAGGGTAGGAAGTCAGTGCTGCAATGTGATTGAAGTCATCAGTTACTTAGTGACAGGATACAGAAAGAGAGCATGAAACAGGACTGGAATCCAGATATTTTCTGTGTTTGAAACCACTTGTTCAGAGCACCAGAAAATTTCACTTAGGTTCTGAAAAGATGATGTGTAAGTCATTGACCTGAGGAAAGGCAATAGAGATTTCGGAAGATAAGATGGACTGTTTTCTGCCAGTTCGAGTTTGTGCCTCAAATGAGCAAAGGTACGCTACTGTTCTCTCTGCTCTTTGCACTGTAGTGGTGTACCTGTTGCTTTTCATTGCCATTTGTTTTTCTCCTGGTCTTCTTACTCAGATACAGTATGTTCCTCCTGATGGGGACATAATCAGGTGGCCATTTGTTAGGGACATTTTCCAGGAAGGTGAGTTCAGCTGCGCGTAAGCTACATTTGTTGTATATACTAATTGGAAACAAATTTACAAGATTCTACTTGCCAGAAGTAGTTCTGACTAGTACAGAAGATTTAACGTATCCGACGTGTTATTCTTTGAGCTCTAGTCTTATGTGTTGCCAAACAGGTAAGTGATGAAGAAATGACTTACAAAATGCGATGAATATCACTGGATTTATTGTATTGTGTTTACAGTACTTTTTCTAGTTTCCTCAAGTTCTTTTAGCTGCTTTAATCAGGATGCTTCTGGGAAGAGCTGTCTACATCATCTGTGTGTATTCTGCTCTGTTAGTGACTGTATTGATGAAGTTATACCTCGTAGATAGTGAAGCAACCTCCTAAAGCGGGGCGGTGCTTTTACCCCAAGGAAAAAGTCACATTGACTTGGAAAACTCTGATTTCTGTGCCTTTGCCAGTGATGTGCTGTATGATGTGGCTGCGTCATCTGGGTAACTTGGGTACAGATTTAATTTTGTTTTTTTAAAATCGGTGGCATCCTATTTGTCACTTCACAATAAGCAATAAATATGGGTATAATTTTGAATTCTGAGACAGTAACATGAATCATAGATGCCTGATTGCTGCAGTGCACAAACAACCTGCCTGTTCAAATCAGAGGCCCTATCTAAGAACAGACAGTATCTGACTCCAAGTGCCTGCACCTGTGAAATGGAATAAAAATACCTTCTTTTGCCTCTAGGTTGCTTTGAGGCTTTCTTATTTAGTGCTTGGTACTTTTTAATTTTCATTGTACAAGGGAAATATATATTTATATGTATATTTAAAACAAACATACAAAATTAAAAAAAAAAAAAACACTCCAGAAGGTCCTGTCAAAATGATGAGCAGGTTGGTGATCTGACTCCCTTTTGTCTTTTGTTAAGTTCTTCTCATACAAATGGTCACTGTGGAGTAATGATCTGGTGGCTAAACACATGCTCTTTGTGGTAATTGAATACTAATCTGTAACTGCCATGGCAGTTTTTGTTAATTCCCTTGTGTCGCTCTGTTTTAATACTTAAAGGTTTAAGGGCAAGTTGGCATAACAAAGAAGAATGTGAGATGGATTTCAAAGCTCCAACCAGCACTCCACAAATGCTTTTTGAGGTTTTAGGTCCTGGCAAACTCTACTTAATGATGATGTCTTGGCATAACTATCTGAAGAAGCCATTATTCTACAGGCAGTGATGTTTTAATCTTTTGAGGCCCTCTGACCTATTAAATATGCCTGTGATCTATAAATGTGTAATCTAGTCCCTGTTCTTTGGAATCATCTGTCCTTTTGTGTGAGGGACTGTTCCGAAGATCAGAGGCTTACAAACTTTTTAATAATTTCCAGTGAGAAAGAAGTAAGTTGCTTAAAAAATCCTTTGACCTCTTTGCATGACAAGGTCCCCCAGTCTTCTTGAATCTCTCCTCTCCACATTAAACATCCATTCTACTCACTTTCTGCCAATTGTCTGGCTGATATTTTACCCGTATCTTGTTCATTCAGTAATGTGGTTGCAGGGGTGAAGTATAGTGGTTGTAAATAGCTTGGCATGGTTGTAATTTTCATAATTTCCATCAAAATATGTAATCGTAGAAAGAGCTGTAAATTTAGCCATGAAAGTTCTGGTCAACAGAAGCTAAAAACAAGTAAGCAAAACTATTATTTTCCAGTAGTAGAACACTTAGATAAAAATGTTTGCTAGAATGGATATTTTTATTTCCTGTTGTGTTTTTTCCTCAAAGAGCTACAGTGGCAGACAGATCTATTGCTCTTTGTGATTGGGAATAGAATGGCTCTGTGCAGCAGTATAGCTTAACAGGTCGTTTCTTGGTTGTTCTTAAGAGACTAGAAACTAATGTTTAAAATGTTTTTAACTTTAGGGACATAACAGCTATGTTTGAAACAGGAGAAATGTTTTCTTACACAACATGAATAGGAAATGCTTTACCTGGCTGCTGTCATCTTGCCCTCAGTTCTGTTTTGTAGCAATGACGGGGCAGTGGGAGCCCCCATTGCCAGAATGGGCCTCTCAACATGAGGATGAGGAAGGTGTTCAGCCAGCTCCCTGCGTACCTGTCCCTGCACCATGGGGCTTTGCTGTCCTTGGCTTTCTCTGCCCAGTTTCCTGTTATCCTCTGGCTTTGGGTAACTGGGAATATGTTTTGCACATTTGGACCTTTCTGCCTTCCCAGCACCCCTGGCAAGCTGGATCTGGCAGAGTGAATTGATCGTCATTGGATTCTCTTTTGCTTTTTGACATTTGACAATGCAGGAATCCCGTAGCAGCTGTGTCTGCCACTTAGTGAACCCAAACGTGAGGATGAGGCAGGTGGTTTGGAGTTACACAGCTGCTGCTCTTCATCTTCCTCTGACATGTTTCTTGTTTGTACCTTGGCTGCTCTGATGAGCGTGGGGTGACCTTGGGAGGCTGTCGGCTACCAGAGCTTCCCAGTCTAGTGTAGAAGTGGCTGCAGGGTACATCTTCTTAAAAGGTAGAATTCATGTGTGAGTTGCAGACTGAAGGAATGCCAGGGAGCCGCTGTGGGACTTGTGATGCTCCAAATTTTACAGCTGCTGGAGGTTATTGAAGCAATTTGAGTCCTCATTTAAACTGTACCTAGTAATGCTGTGTCGTATTTGCTGGCACCCAGCCCTGCACTGCTCTGTCTGACAAGCTCCTCCACCCTCCTGGGACTTACAGATTTGGTAGGGGGAGGATTGTTTTCCTTTCTACTACTGCAATAAATAAAAGTTAGAGGGAAAAAGTAATGACTGCAGATAGAAATGACGACTCTGCCTCTGGAGAGCTAGCAGTTAGCATTGAAATATTAGATGAGTGAATTAGATAACCTGTTTAACTTGAATCATTCTCAGTTAAACTGACTGATTGCCCCTGTACTTGCAAAAATGGGAAAAATAAAACTGGAGTATGTCAGTTTTTATTGGCATCTTGTCTAAGCTGAGCATCTTAGATTTTGAAATTTTTTGTCCGTAGCATTGTTAATGTCAGAGCTGAAAAGTGCCTCTGAAAAGTGAAATTTAGCAATCTGCTAGAATCTTTGCTATATAGCTAATTAAATTATAGTAGGTTTCTGTGTAATGAGAATGCAACAATTCTGCTGTTTAAGAAAACTTTGATGCTTTGAGGTAAGTGGGCAAATGTTTGCTATCAAGTCAGCAATCTTTACCTGAGGCACAGTTTGCTTGTTCTGATTCTGTTTTAGATACCAGCAAGAGTCTAGCCAAGTGTTTTACCCCACAGTGCCCTGATGCTTTCATCTTTCCCATTTCATTGGAGCTGTGCTGTTCTGATCGTAGATCACAAATTGACCTGAATGTGTTTGCTGACTGTATGACCAGATTGCGAAGGGTGGTCTCCCTTACGCAAACTGCATATTCACAGAATTGAACCACAGCAGGCAGCTGTTGTTTGTTACCATAACCTGTCACCAGATGATCCCCTCTGACATGTTGGAGAGCTTGTTTTAAAGGAAGGCAGAGCTGGCAGGAGGTGATAACAGGGTCTGTAATCATGAGTTTTCCTGCAGGAGAAAATATTGCGTTCCCACACTGAAACTCTCCCTGTGCTTTTCCAGTGGGCTTTGTGGAGTTTGGGGTGGTTTTGTCCCTCTTGCTCTAAAAAAAAATGAATGTGCTCATAGAGCATTTGGTGCAAAGTGAAATAGGGTAACCTGATATGCCTTTCAGATTTTGCATTGAAATGCACTAAAAACATTTGTATGTTCATTTTTTTTCCATGATGTAGTGGAGGGAGCAGACACTTGCACCTGATAGGTGGTGGTTCCTAAAACTGCTCCATTATTGTGGTTGTGACACTGCCTCTGACTAAGCCCTAAATAAAGCCAAGTTTTATTAGGGCACATTTGTTCCTCTGAGACAGATAAGCTATGGGGGCTGCAGATGGAAAGGGGTGGGGAGAATTGAGTTTAAGCCTTACCAAATCACATCTTAATGGCTCTTTCATTAGAACTATTCATTCTAGGAAAGTCAGAATGAACAACCGAGAGTTTAAAAATAATAAAAAAAAAAAATTGCCAAAGGATATCTATGGGAAAAAAAAAAGAATTAGGCATAGTTTGAAGCCTTAAAGAGTTCCATCACTAGTTCATGCCTCTTAATAGCAGGATTCTGGCATTTGTGTGATAAGATGAAGACTGTAGAATGCAATTTTAATTCATGAGGAATCAGCTTTTCATTATTTCAGATTATTTCTGCTTTGAAGCATAGGATTAATGGAAAAAGCTCTGTATTTTAGTGCAACTACAACAGTTCATCCAATTTAGAGAGACAAAAAGAAATAAAAGGGAAGTGGAATTAGCACAAGGAAATTATACAGATGTGCAAATGACAGCTTCTGAATGCTCAGTGTGAAATTTCTCTTCAAGGTTCATGCAGATCCTCAAGGGATGAAGCATTTTGAAATGATTAGCTCTTCACATAGCCTTCTTCCTCGCAGTCATAGCAACAACTCAGAAGCTTCTCTATTTTCCCATCTCATGTACCTTGGCAACAGGGGTGTCTCAGGTTTTCAGTCTTCTTCTGGTTGGCTCTTAGCTGCCCAATACAAATTCTGACTTAAGCTAACTTTTACAGATGGAGTGACCCATTTTAACTGATGAGAAAGGAGAGCTGCAAAGTGAATCAAAAAAAGAATCATTTTAGCATAAATAAGATTTTTTTTTTTTCCTTAATGTTTGTCACTTGGAGAGAGTAGAAGTGTCTTTAAGTTGAAGGACATCCTGCAGAGTCGCATTCACTTCTGTCATCCTATCTGGACCAGAGAAAAGGAGGAATTCTCAGGACTGTCCTACCACACTCTTTGGAGAGAAAAATTTTCCTAAATTTTTCATTTTGGGACTATCACTGCAGCTTTCTGAGAAACCATTGCGATTGGTTTAAAACATAACCCTTTTTCTGTTGTTGGCTTTCAAATCAACAGGGTTACAAAAGAAAGTGACTTTTTTACCTTGACTTTCTTACATATATGTCCAAGTCCTACAAGAATAAAATAATGTAAATAATTTCCTGCTTAATAGAAAAAGAATAAAGAGGAAGTCTTAACTGATGCTGTTGATGTTCATTTGAGACAAGAACAGCCAGAAGTAAAGAGAGAGCGTAGAGTCCTTTGTCAGTAATGAGCCAACAAGAAACCTGCTTTGCCTGCTGCATTTTCTGCCTTTTCAGGTGCCTAGACCATCCCTTCCTCCTTCAGAAGTGGTGTGAAGCAAGTGGTATGGAGGAAGTTTCTGAAAAAGTAGGCATGTTTGCATTCCAAGACTGTGAGTCTTATATTTTCCAATAGATCTTACACTGACATAACAAAGTTGGGTTTGTTTACATACATTTCTCATCAGTCTTTGTAGCTGGAACAAAGACTTCAAAGACTGGTTATGTTTGTGTGGTCAGTGCAGAAAGCAGCTTCCTTGTACACCTTCCCCATAAACTTCAAGCCCTTTTCTTCTCCTTTGGACAGGATGCTGCTTAAAACAGTCATTGAAATGTGTTTGGCAGTGTGAGATTTGGCAAGAACATTAACTGGCTTAGAATAAATTAGATACCTGAGCCAGATATTCTAGATCAACTGCATGACTGAAGCTGAGGTTTATTACTGATTGAATGCAAACCTTTCTATTTGTGTCTCTACGAAAAAGCACCACGAAACGTATCGGTAATGTTGCTAAGGAACTGTTTACCCGCCAAATGTATCTGTATGGTGCATGGGGTGACCATGGGAACCAATTTGGCTGTTATTTAAAGAAAACCTTGCAGCGAAATGATTATTGCATGTACACTAAATATTTCTACAGTTGCATTTGAAAAGCCTGTTTCTGGGAAAAGATATAACTAGAAAACAACATAAAGAGAAGAGTCAGCGCAGGTCATGCATAAAAAACACGTTTCTAAGGCCAATTCTTTTGATACATGTTTCACAAATCATATATTGAAACTAAACAGGAAATCTGTCTTGGGTTGTCAGCTTGGTACAAGTTTAGAACTGTTTGGTATTTATCAATAAGGGACTTAGTCTTTGGCTTGATTTCATTTTTCTTTAAAAATTAATTACAGGTTGCTGTATTCCCCCCAGATAACTTATTAACTACGTCTCTCTCTCCAAAGAGTGTTCAGTTCTCATGAGATAAAGTGCCTTAGGCTGAAAGCTGCTGATTCCATTTCTGATTCATAAAGAAAATTTTTAATCTTATTTTCATCCTTACTGACGTTTTTCATGAGTGGTAACTAATAGCACTATTGTAGGATTGAGGTTGTTACAGTACTGTCTTTTAAGGGATGCATATGCTGCAGGAACGATTCTTCAGGGGCTGAATTTTACTTGAAAGGTCATGTACAAAGATTATTTTCAAGCATATGTGACCAGTTCAAAGTGTAAGCACTGAAACTATAGGAAAGCCTCCTGTACTTGAACCAGTTTTTATGGAATATGTCTACTTACAAGTTGCCCTCAGGATGCTACCAAAGTACATGGCTTAGTGTCGTTCTACCATAAAGCATTACCATTGTAACTCAGTAATGAAGTATGTAAGAATGCTGAGATTATAGGCAGTGTAAGATTGCATTAGAACCTGTTTATTTTTGCAGTTACGGTAGCTGACAACTGTCTATCTATTATCTTTGTAGAATAATTAAGAAAGAATTATTAAATAATTCCAAATGCCATGGGAGGTAAAGTTTATTTAGATAATTAAGGGATTTATACAGTGATGAGAATGATTGTGTTTCAGATGAGAAGTTATTACAGAAAATTAAGTTCTGGATCTACTTCTAAAAAGATGGACATTATTTCATTCTTTAAATGATTGTGATTAGACTTGCCTTATTTTAAAATATATCCTTCGGCTTTATTTTTTTTGCTTATAAGCCACTTCAGATTGCATGTCTGTCTTGCTCTTTTTGCAGCTTTGAGACTGGTGGTAAGACCAAAAGTAGTCTCACATCAATGCAAAATGAATCAGCATAACGAGGCTTCAAGTCTTGTATGTGTTTATTTACAGGTGTCATGACTCATGTGGGGGCTTTTATTGCAAGCACATACAATAAGTATATTTTCAAAGCCTGTAACAACTGAGATTAGTTAGGGGTGTTTGGTTTTTGTTTGTTTGTTTGTTTGTTTGTTTTTTGTAAAGCTGGAACAAGTTTATGCACGTAATCTGTAGTGGAGCTAAAAAAATATGTCCAAGTATAGAAAACAGGTTGTTTCTGTACATATGTTTTGCACTTTTATTTGTATGTGTGAAGGTATTTTAACACTACAGAGAAGAGTATCTGTACAATTACAGAGGGAAGATAATTAGGTATACAGCAAAGGTTTTCAGAAAGTACTGTTTAGATATGACTCATAAATTCAAATAAATAGCTTTAATTTATACTGTAAAAGCAAATTAAAAGTGGGAGATATATTCAACATCTTTTCTTTTCCCCAGATTTCTTAAAATAAGTTGTCTTTTTTTATTTTTCATATGGCTGGACCAGTTTGCAAAATGGTGACTTCTGGGATCAGTCCCTTTTTTAGTTCCAAGTTGTGAAGAGGACCAAATGCTTCTCTTCAAGTTAGCTTCAATGCACTCATTTTCAAGTAGAGAGGTCAGGTTCTTTCTTATTCTGGGAAATGAACTTTTTTCAGTGCCCATTGGGAATAGGATTATCATACATTGCTGGAACTAAGTTACTTGAAAGTCTGAGCTTACCTGCCTTCACTGTCATTATGTCTACTGGGAGTCCCCATTATCTGAGTTGGTGTTCAACAATTCTTTGCGTTAATTGGAAGGTCTGGGTTTAATTTATTTAACATAGTGTGTGTCTCTCCAGTAGACTTTTAAAAAAGAATATATTGTATTTATTTTCCAGAGACGGAGACTCATTTCTCTTCAAGAGTCCTGCATGATTGTTTCTTTGTAAGGCAGAAATGAAAAGTGATTCTTGTAAATAGTATAATGACCAATTTGATTGTCTAAAGGTATTGCTTAATTAAAACTTCTATTTGTCTTCCAGACACCGCGAACATGTGAAAATTTTATCAAATTGTGCAAGAAGAACTATTATGATGGAACAATTTTTCACAGATCAATTCGTAATTTTGTGGTGAGTATTGACCAAATCCTGTATAATGCACAATACGTGATGTTGTCAAAATACTCGCTTAGTTTGAGTTTTAGTTTCTTCTGTGGATGACAACTTGCAATAAAAGTATATTAAAATGTACCCTCAGAACTAGGATTGTCCCAGCCTACTGAATTTGTACTTATTAGTCTTACTAACAACTGTTTCTAACTAACACTGTCACAGAGCATCGCTCTGTTTAGTAGTGCTTTCACTGGCATTCCAGACAAAGCCTTTGGGAGCCATTGCCTTGGCAAGGCTCTTGTTATCTTCCCCAAGCTGCAGGTGGGTGGCTAATGAACAGAAGGAGGGAGGGGGAATGCTAAGTTGACTATGTAATTCTGTGGCCTGTTGAAATCCCGTTCAGATGAGATTACAGAAAGTAGCTGAATTTCTGTTTCACATTGTGGTGCTTGGATACTCTCACATCATCCTTTCCTGAGAGTTATAGGGTACAAAGAAGTTAAAGAGCACTTAGTGAACCAGAAAGTTGACTTTGATAGTCAAAGACCTAAGCTTTTAATATTTGAAAGCTCCGAATATAGTTACAATTGTTGGCCATTGTATGCTGTTGAGCACAGCTGGTAGGAAGAAGTGAAAGATGTTCTGGTATAAGTGAAGCTCCATCTTACAGAGATGAATAGTAGGAATTCAAACTTGCTGGTCATTTTAATTATGGGCTTAACTTTGAATATGAGAGCAGCTATACCACGATCAGCATGCCAGTTGGCTGAATTTGGACCACATTCAGTATTTTATGAATTTAAGTCATTATCAATATTTTGATCACATTTTGTGAGCTTACATAAAGCTTTGCTAAAGATACTATGCTTCAATAAAGTTATCAAGCTTTAATATACTATGCTTTAATAAAGTTATCAAAATACAATCCTACAAGAATGAGCCTTTCTGGGAGAGACATTTCTGATAACCCATTCTGGTGGTCTGAAAATGCATGTTTTGCATTAGGAGGTTTAATTTGCAGGTTTGAAACTTAGATTTGGTTACTCACCGTGCCTAGTTAATAGTTTTTCTAACACATTTTTAGTTTTACATGAAGAGTTGCCAGATGTTATGAGTCCTTGAGACATCTTATTGCTACCGCAATCTGTTGGAAGGCCTGGAAGTGTGACCTTGATTTACATAGGTACAGTCCAGGCAGCTTAGGATATTGTAGCTGTTCTGCAA
>VXAV01000340.1:349067-380933 GCA_013399715.1 Alectura lathami
ATAGTGAGAGGAATACTGTGAAATATGGATTCAAATACAAAAAATATTCTACATCCCCTCATTTCTTGCCCTTCACATCATGTGGAGGATTGGTAGCAAAATGTAAAGTCTTTTCTGTTCCAAAAGCAATGGATCATCAGTTAAAAAGGAGGTTACACCCTAGTAAATAATAGAAAGGATGATCTGGTTAATCCATTTGAGACTGTTTATTTTCCTTATTTACCCACAAGAGACCTATTATTTTTATTAAACTGTCATTCTGCTCTTGGGTCAGTAATGTAGGTGATGACAGCCAGCTGATAAAAGAAGCTACAAATAAGTAGTAGTGGTTTCCTTGTTGCTAACTTGTCGACATTATACAGTATAGAAGGAAGAAAATTGGGCAGAATTGGCTTTTATAGCTTGCATTTAATGTCTTTCACTTCGATATGTACGTAACCTATTGATTTTCTTTTAATTCTGCAGATCCAAGGAGGTGATCCAACTGGAACAGGAACAGGTAAGGTTGTGTTTGAATTCAGTAAACTACTTTCATTTCATGCACTGTGTTGTAAAATTGGTTTCCAGGCACCTTGTAGATTAAAATTTTCTAAAGGATGATCTGTGGTGCTTTGTGAGGGTGGATTTCTGCTTTAGAGATTTTACAATTACGTTTTTATGACCATCTTAACTATGCTTAAAATTTCGTCCCATATATTCTAATAGTAAAAATTGGGCACTCTTTCATGTAGAATTTTTGTTGCATCTTTGCTTTGTTTTTCTTCCAGAGAATATAAATAAATAAAAGTTAAAATGATTTCACAGCTGGGCTTACAGAGCAAAGAACAAAGGGAGAAGCACATTCATGCTGTTACTTTCAAATTCAGTGTAAATGAAATACCTGAGACCTGCCTCTGGATTGGTGAAGGGCCAGATACCATCTGTTCTTGTAAAGCCCGGTCTTCTCTTTTTCTAATATTTAGGGATCAATAAATTCTTCTGCCTGTTCTTTCTCCCATAGCGTTGGAGATCTGCATAACAGTCCTATCAGAAATGGTCAGGAGACGTAGCAGCTGAAGGTACCTCAGAGCATTTCCTACCACAGCTGATATGTCATGTGGTATTTCTAGCTGGTGCTGCAGATTTGCTCATTATCCGCTTGTACCTTTTATCTACCCACTTGTAGGTGTCACCAGCCTCCACAGCTCCTTGTCTGGTCTTGTGGAGTTCTGTGCATTTTTATTCTAGTTCATACATGCGTCACTTGTATACACAAGCACTGTATTCTTCTGTGTGCTCGCAGGCAATCCAAAAAAAGATGCCTTTGTAATTGTTAAATACTTTAGCACTGTTTACTTTGTAAATAATGTTACTGTGAGTTGCCCAACACGCGATCCTCAACAGTTGCATGCTCTAAGACAGAGGAGTTAAATGTTCTGGGTTTGATGGCAAGATTTGTTACTGTACATGCATGGACTGTCAAAAGAAATGCGATTTGATTTCGTTAGAAGGAAAGTTTCAGTTCAAATCCCAAAAGACATAATTAGGAACATCTTTTAAAATGAGAAATTAAAGAGGTATCAGGAGACCAGAAAAATTTAATTGTTTGACTCAGACCACTTTCAGCCTTCTGTAGGGTGAAGTTCAGATCTTACTGTGAAATGAAAATGAAGTTGCTGGTGTCATTCTTGTTTCTATATGTGCAAATGGTAGAAGGATTGTGGGACAGAACAGTTAACAGCAGAGGACTGGCAGTGCAGCTGTATTGAAGGTCAAGACTCAGCTCTACTGGCGAAGGAAGCAGGAAGTAAAATACAAATAATAATAATAAAAAAAAAATTCCTATGTATATTATTTTTAAAAAGGAGTGTAATGTCCTCTAGGCTTTTCCATGTTGTTTGCCCCCTTGTCATTCTTAATTAAATATGAGTGTATTGTAGGCAAGGTGTCTTGCAAACAACTGCAAAGGTGTAAGTTCCAATAAAATAGACAGTTTAGACCCCAATAAGATAATGTTGCACATTTTTAGAGGCTATGATCACTAAATGGCTTTGATGTTTTGAACATAACTGAGATTTAAATTATCTTACTTAATGTAATGTGCTAATAATAGCATCGGAAGAAAATTTAGTAAATGGACAGTCTGGTGAGCTAGTAGACTTTAGCTAAACTCCTGTGCCTGTCTGTTTAATACTTACTCAAATGAAGCAGCTTAGACAGTTCACAGAGTGCAAGTAGTCTGGCAGGCTTTCTTCCTGATCACCTGACAGATCCTGCACGCTTGTCTGTGAGGCATCCACCATCCACCTGCCAGCCTTAACTTCACATAGAAATGTGTTTGCCTCGTTTAGCCAGTATTTGGTGCTGGGATCTAATTGTAACATCTCCGGTTGTGTGCTGACGTTTTACCATTTAATTGTGTGCACCAATTCTTTAAACCCTTTAAACGAAATATTTTTATCTATAGAATTGAGAGTGGGAGAGAATGCATTTCCCTTACGCTTCTGTTCCCCTCTACAAATTAGTGAATTGCTTAGGTTTGGGTGCTTTAGAACAGTGTGAATGTTTTAAGTAAATAAGAGGAAAGAGTAAATGTGACTTCTGTAGATTCAGAGAAGCATATGAGTACAACAGGGCTTTCTTCTCAGGTATTCAACTGGTAATAGTGAAGACTGTTCAAAGGTTACCCTTTAAACCTTATTTTAAACTGCCAGAATGGTTCCGGTTAGAGCCTTGTATAGGAAGACTTAAGACAAAAGGAATGTCCTTTGTTTCCTTTTCCACAAAAAATCTTCTGCTTTACTGGCGAAGAGATTTGGGGTGTCGTTTTTTGGTTTTGTTTTTTAAAACAACACTTTTCCTGAACTGGTACATGGAAGATGCATTAAGCCTGTATATATTTTTTTGTTCTATTTATTTACTTATCCCATGTCATCAGCTCATGAGCTAGAACAGACTCGTTCAAAAATCTTCCCACCCTTTGGTTTCAGTCATCTGACATTCATCCCCTGTTCAGCAACAGGTGTCAGGTTTATGGTTGCAACACCCAAATGCTCAGATGATCACCCACTCCGTTACTAAGCCCAGGACTGCTCAGCTTCTGGATGGGTTTGGGCACAGTCAGTACATGACTGAAGGTTATATGACCTACATGAACAGGCTGGAACCATGCACTCAGCCCACCTACATAAGTGTGCTGCTGTTTTGGAAAATTCCCAGCTGGTAGGATTGTCACTGACTGTCCCCTTCCACGGCTTCTCCGGCTGAACAGTTCTGTCTGTGAGGAACACTGATCCTCATTTCCTTCATCTTTATTATTTTTCGTTCAACAGAGTGATGTGTCCTTCTTGAGTATCTTGTTAAACTGTCACAAAAGTAAGTGTGACTTTGTTGGCAGGACTAAGGACAGCTGATCACTGGTAGTCAGTAGTTAACCTTGGGATGGGAGGAGGATGGAAATGTAGATCATGGCATCTAGAAGTTGATACCATGCTAGGAAAAGAGTGAGTAACAGAGTTTTAGCTTAGCTTAGCTGACAGACCTGTGTTGCCAAAGCAGTTAGATACACTGTGCTGAAAGGTTGCTGATTTAGAGGACCAAACCAACTTTCTGCAGCCATGTTTCATAAGACTACTAGGAGGAATTTTATTGTGCCGCAGCAGCTTATTTCCTTTATTTAACAAAATAACCACCCGTAGAGGCAGTACTCGGAGCAATAAGCTGTGTCATGGTCACTCTTTGTAATGATTAATTTTTTGAAAATGAATTTTACATTTGTGATCCATCTCTCTTCCTGCTGTTCATAACAAACAAGTGGTTGAATACAGTGAGTAATTCTGTCTAGCTCACAGTAGTGCAAATGGAACAGCTGCTCTGTATTTTCAGCGTTCCAAATAATAGAAGGAAATTTGCATGTAGGAAAAACAGGTTTAATATTCTAAACCTTTTGTATGAAGAAAGGAAAACTATGTGCATGCAGGACATTGCACTTCTAAAGCAACACAGGCATTTTCCAGCTACTCTTGCATCCTGTTGGAAAGTATAGGCTTGAGTTTGTCCATTTTTGAATTGAGGAAGGCACAAAGGAGGCATGTAATAGCTGTAAAAGTCCAAGATAAAAATCCCACTGGTGAACGTGCATTTGGATTTGTGTGGAGCAAAGCAAAGCACTTTTTTCCCCTCCTCTGAACTGCCAATAGCAGAGAGATCATGGACAAACTTGGTGCCTTCTGCAATGTGATTTCCTAGCAGGCAAAGTTACTAAAATGTAACCAGTTTTAGAACTCTCTTCTTGCATGATTGAGGTTTGGCAAGAGGGCAAGAGCAAGACCTTCTTATTTAGCAAAACACTCCATTTAGATTGCAGCCCCTTGGAAAATCCGGCCTCTGATATGAGGGTTAAAAGTACTGTGTCCTCTTATCTGAAAGGAGAGAAGTACTTACTCGATGAGCTAAGGCTTTCATATTTGCAAAATGATTCAAGAATCTCACTTGGAAAGCTCTGTAAAAGTGTCAGATGTTATTATGTACCTCGTTGTTCCAAATGACAAGAAGAAAATTACAGAAAGTAAGCCATCATTTTTGTGAATCAGAGCCCTCCCACTTCCTTACCACTGCTTAGCAATTTTTATGCCAGAAAAAGGAAGGATTTATTTAAAATCACAACTGTCGTGAATGATGATTCCCAGCCCACACCTGGCTTTTGGAATGTTATATTTCTGAAGCTTTAGGTGCATCTCTCAGCTCTTTGCAAGAAAGTTGTACGACTTCTGTAAATTCATCAAAAAATAATAATGAAAAAAATACTTTCTGGAAAAAAAAAAGTCTTTAGAAGGAAGAAAGACTACCAAAGCTGTTTTAAATTTGAAATACAATCTGAGAATGTGGCTTTTTTCTTCGTAGTTGCTAATGTGTAGTTGCTTCAGGTGTCAGTTGGTATCTGTCAACCTTTACTGTCAGCACAAGATGCGGAAGTGAGGCTGAATAACTAACTGTGCTTCAGGGTGCAGTCACAGCGCAGGTACGTGCTGCCGTTAGAAGGAGGACAGTCTGTTGTGGTAGCTGATCCCAGCCCTGTTCCCAGGTTTGTGCAAACAAGGGACCCTCGTGCAGTTATCAGTCCCAGCCCCAATCCAGCAAGCAGCAGTACCTGAGTGGGGCTCTGTCTGCTCCCATGTGAACCCATTTGATTTTAGCGCAGAAGCCCCCAGAATATTCTACAGCACTTTCTGTAATAACATCTCAAAAACATTTCAAGTCCAGTAGGCACACAGTTCCACTGTGACAGAAGATAATCTTATCTGGGGGCAAACCAAGAGGAAGGCGAGTGCCAGGCAGCACTGCCTGCTGTGAACTGAACACCCAGACGTGATTCTTTTTTTCCACAGGCTTTGCCTGAAGGCAAAGTTGGCTTTGGCGTGAGGATTTTGCCTCACTGTGACTCCGTATATAGTCAGTGGTAATCTGTGCTCTCTCAGAGGAAGATTTGGGGAATAAAGGAGGAGCCTCCTCTCTATATGGAGTATGCAGGCAGTGTAACATGAGAGGGCTCATGCCAGACAGTGGGCAGCTCCACCTCCTCCTGGTCTGGTCTGTCTGCGACCGTGAGGGAGGTGGCCCATCCACACCTCCAAAGAGTGTGGAGAATAAATGCAGTAAAATCTGCTAGATACTTCAGAATGCCTCATAATTATTAGCTTTAGGCTTGGAGCCTGTGAGCAAGCAGTTTTCCGACGTCTACACTGAGCTCTTCTGTAGAAAGCAAAATGCAAGAGTATAAAATCCCTGTTCCAGACCCCACTGGCTGAGCATTAGGCACTGTGCTGCCATGCCACTGGGCTCATGAGCGATTTGTACTTAATCTTCAGAGAGAAAGTGATTCTCGTTTTCAGTAATTAAAAAAATAAATGCTTTCAATTCAACCATCTTCTAGCTTGCCATGTCTGGTCCTGCTTCAAGCAGATGCATGGAGCTTGGAATGATTCCAGAGGTTAGCAAGAGTTTGACAAACAGCACATTCTGGCTATTTTTTGTTTAAAGGGAACACATGTGCTTTTTTTCTTTAAAAAAATAAATAGTAATAATACTTCAATTAGTTCCTGTATTGGTGTTTGCGGCATCCCCACCTCCCCTCGCCAGCCTGTCCTGCCAGGCCTCACAGACACTCCGGCTACGTCCTTTACGGGACATCTGGCCTTTCCATTCTCTGCTCTGCCTGCAGCTCTCGGCCCGACAGAATTAGCCTGGAAACAGCTGTATGACAGGCAGGGAGGGCCTGGATCTAATGCTGTAACTGTCTACTGAAATGTTAGCACTTGTTTCCAGAGAATTGGAGTGAACCAAAGTTAGCCATCGTACACATGAGATTAATTCTGACCCTCAGTGTATGATCTGAAACAAAATCATACAAAAATAAATATTCCAAAACCCAGAGATCATGGCTCATTTCTCCTGTCTGTAAGCACTGGGGTCTGGTTGCTCACTGTGCCAGAAAGAGATCACCTCTGTCACGCGCTGTTTTTTCTCTTGCTTTCTGACTTATTTCTCTTACCAGCGAAGGCTGCAGGGTTGATTCCATCCTCTTTCAGCAGCCTGACAAGGCTGTAATTCCAGTATCTGCTGAAAGCCCACAAAGGGTGTAGTGGGCTGAAGGGTTTGGCTGCTTGCTGCTGCGTGCCATCTCAATTGGACGTGCTTATGTTTGCATATTATCTGAGAATTTCTAGTCAACAAACAGTCCTCTGGATTAGGGTTGATAGTGAGTGCATCTGCTTTGCAAATTATGAGGAGTTCCTTCATGAGATCCTTTGAAGCAATATTACATATTTCTCAAGGGGAAATGTGAGTATATCTCATTGGTGAGGTGCAAGGAGAGGAGCGCAAGGCCCGAAGCCATGGGGGCCTGCAGGCCACGTCCAGCTGGCTCTGAAGGGAAGGATGAAACTGTGAAAGGCAAAGAGGGAGGGAGCAGTAGTGCACAGAGCACATTGCTGGTGGGGGCCTGCAGGCTCTGCAGGTGTGTTTCTGGTTTTGGGCAGCACCTGGAGCCCTGCTATGTTCTGATCCTTACTTGTTTATGTACAGCCTACCAGAACATTGCTTTTCTGAACAAGGTAGGTAACAGGCACTACACAGGTAACCTCTCATAATTAATAGGAACACACAGGGAGATTAATGAGCAAAGAAACATTTTAGCTTCTAGTAGGACGTTTTGTAGCAGGTTGAACAATTTGGATTTGGCCAGAAGAGCTGGTGCTTGGATCTATCTTCAAGACAGTAGAGCAGGCTGCTGTTGTACATATTCATTTCACCTCCTATTGGAGGAGATTGTCATACAGAACCAGGCTGATGTAGATTAGCTGAACTTAAAAATTCAATAGCCAGACTGCTGAAGTAATAGTTCCTTTTCTGCTCCTGATCACAGAAAACCCCTACAGGGTTTGTCCCCTTTTTCTGCCTCCAGTAAAACTGCAGAACACGCAACACTCAACAGTATTAATAGGTCTTCTGAGCATGATTAATTGGGTTTTTAAATGGGTCAGTTTCCTTCAAAATTACTTGCTTAGTTAGTTCCTCTTGCACTTGCAACTGTCCACCTGTGATCCCTTGTTTTCATGGTATCATCTGAAACTCTATTCTCATTTGATGCACACTTGTGATTTTCTGCATACGGTTTCCAGTAGGAGCTAGTTTTACTCCTCTCAGTTTTATTTGCTGCTTGCCCGTGCAGCTGTATCATCAAATTGCTTTTCTGTATTACGTGTGCGAATAGCCCTTGAGTGCTGCAGTTCTCTTGCTGACCTCCCCCTTTGCAAGTGATACAGTTACTCCAGAGGATTCTTGAGACAGTTCTGCAGATGGACCAGTCTTGCTGCCTGTCTGGATAGTTTTGTTTGTTTTATTTTTAATACTATCCTAAGGTGAAATATTTTTCATGGTTTGTCAAACAAGATTATGGATTTGACTGTAAAACTATGACTCATCTCAGCCTTCATTTTTCTTATTAAGAATGATCCTGGAGGAAAGTGCAAATGAAAATGTCAGGTCTGTCATAAATAATGTAAAAATGGCAGCCAGGAAGAGAGGTCTCACAGACCCTCTTTCTATCCACAGACACAGAAATCACTCTTGGAGGGCTGGGTCTATGGCTGATGTGAAGTTTTATCATCCTTTTGACTTCATTGTATTTAAGTGTTTACATCATCCACACATCTTGTCCAAAATATCTAAGCCTTTTATTTTGAAGGAATATATATCATCATTCTTCATTGTTTAGCCAGGAATTAAGCTTTTGAGCTTATAGTCCCCATTCTTAGTTGATTCTGTGAACATATTTCATCTGCCTGATATTTTATTTCTGGAAGCGTTGCTATATCCAGAGTGCAATTAGATTAGTAATTCTTTGCTCTGTGTTTTTTCAGAAAGCCACTTTTAAAGATTTAATGTCTCAAAAAAGAAAAATTATGGTGGACCAGCAGTAAAGAATTAAATCCTTGACAGTTCTTTGGCACGCAATATATAGTGTTGTTGATAAACAGTCTCATCTGTTGCAGTTGATAGTGGGGTGGAGGCACAGAATTGTATTGCCGGTTACAAACATCTGATTTCAAGGACATGCTCAAATACCAGCCTAGTGGTAGGGATGAGGTAAGAATATATTATAAACCTAGCAATCAGAAGTCCCAGAAACCTTGAATTTAATATCAGTATCTGCTATACGATGTAGTGGGAAACTAATGAAAACAAACATTTCATCTATCATCTTTTCTTTTTTTTTNNNTAAGGAGGAGAATCTTACTGGGGAAAACCTTTTAAAGATGAATTCAAGCCCAACTTATCCCATACAGGACGTGGTATTCTTAGTATGGCCAATTCAGGACCTAACACAAACAAGTCACAGTTGTAAGTAGTCACTTGCACTTTGTATTTTACTGTTGGCCTCTAGACATTGTGTCTTTCTCTGTTAAGAAAATAAATGACATTTTATGAGCTACTCTTTAAAGTTCAGTCAAGTGAAATATTGTCAAGTGCTGCATATTGAAATCAGGGTTGCTGCAGCTGCTGTTACCCAATCTAAGAGCAACGTGAATGAAACATGTCAAGAAGACCTGTAGGTTCATTACATCATCATTCGTTTACCTTTTCTATTTTATGGTGTGTAGTTTTCAGTTTTTTCATGTATCCCCATTCTCATTTCAGTGAAATCATTGTACCTCTCCACTCTGTTTAGATTTACTCCCATACTGAACTTCTTGAAAGGATTTAGTGAAATGAAACACAGATACACCTTAGATACATTGCTTCTGGTTAGTGGCCTGTTTTTAAATAAGAACAATTCTGCTCTGTTTTTATGTGTAGAATGCAAACATGACAGAGTGCAGAATCTGGGACTGAAAATGACTTGGTTTTAAGTGTACAAAGCAGAATGGGGATTAAAGAGAGGAAAGAAAATGGAGTGAAGAAGGATAAAGACCAGCAAATGCAATTTTAAAATATTGGTGTTGTAATAACCTACTTTATGTGTAACATAGATACTGTCTGACTGCAGTCTTTTGAAAATGTTGTGTGTCACTTTGAGCCAACTACATCTCGGTTGCTCTCTACATACTGCAAAGAAAAAAGTTGTACCTTTGTTGGGAACCCTAGGAGAAAGTGCGTGTGTGTGTACAGTACTAGGGTATGGTGTGTTGGGCCTAGGGAGCAATGAAGGGGATTCTTGATGTTGGTCTTCGTGATATAATTATGGTTGGAAAGCTATGCACTAGTGTGGTTAAATTTAACTAAACACAAGTGCTTGTCTCGAGGCCTTTAGTAGGCTTATTCACGTGCTTAAGCCTAAGCACGTGTGCAGGGTCAAGTTGCTGTAGAGCTTATTTTGGATTTGAATGTTATGCCAGCACGCAGGTGCTAAATTAGGGGACAGTAGAGGCTTAAAAAAAAAAAAAAAAAAGGGGGGGGCGAGGAAGGGGTCAAGATACAAGTGACAGGGACAGTTCGTGAGTGATATGCCGTGTAGAGTCACATCATCTGCTGCTGTAAATGTGATCATGTTTCCCTAAAATTTGCAAATGAAGTATGAAATTCCTTTATATACAAGGCCCTTGATAGACTCCAGCTGCCCATATTTTTTAAAACTTTCTTGGCAATGTTTAGAGACTTCTGGCAAACACTGTGACCTTAGGAACTGGTGCTCTCCCTGTAGGTGAGTGTCAGTGCAGTGCAGTGCAGAGCGAGCTGGGTTCCTTGTGTAAATAGGTGCTCAAGTAATGCTCAGGACTTCTCCCCCCAGTTCTCCCTGAGTTGTGTTAATTCCATTGTTCTTAATTTCATTTTGACTGCAGTGACAGTTGAGAAGCTTTCTCTGTATACTTGCTTCTGCTCAGGTTTTTTTTATTACTGTCTGTATCTATTACTATATGCTATCTAACTGACCACCTGATAATCTACATGTTGGATATCTGAGAATAAAGTGTGCACAGAACCTGTGCGCAAGGCTGAGTTGTAATGTACGCCCTGTGTGGGAGTTTGCATTTGCACAGCATCTCAAAGCTTTCCTAGGGCAAGCTATGTTCTAATAGATTGTCTGGCAGATTGCAGCCCCTCCAATTTGCAATCATATAACTTCCTGAGGCTGTGGCTCATATGGAAGAGTACTTTTGGAATGTTTGTGTATTTTTAGCTGTCTCTAATGTAGTGTAACAGATGGAGACAGAAAGGAGAGCCAGCACTGCATGTCCAGCCAACGTGGGCCATCGTGGTCTGTAGACCACAGAGTGGAAACCTCTGTCTCATAGGCTTGTAATCCAAGTCTTCCAATGAAGCATTAAACTTTAGAGAAGTTTCAGTAGTAAAGATTGTTTTGGATTTGCTATTTCAGTTACTGTGTTTAAGTTTAAAAATACCCTACCCCCAATTAAAAAAATCCAATAAATGAAAAATCCAGGTTTTACAGATTTTCATTGCTGTTGACGCTTTGAAGTATTCTTCTGCTGTGTTTGTACCCAAAGCGCAAATTTGCTCTGTCCAGAGGAGAAATGGATCACAGACAGGCCAATGTAATGGAAAAAAATAAAAATAATAGATGACCAAAAAGATAAAAGTTTACACTGGCAGAAGGTGGTTGTGTTATATGGTATTTACTGGATACAAGCTCCTAATCATGCACAAGAAACGCCGTCCTCAAGCTGGAACCAAGTATCACTGTCTTTCAGTGGGCATTCCAAAGCCTGCCTAGACAAGGAGGCAGATATTCGGATTGTTTTTGGACATTGTGCAAACCACCATGTTTGGAGTTGTTTGGGGATGTTGGTAAGGTATAAAAATGAGGTGTCCAAATGCCACAAATCTAAGACAAAACAGAGGAGTTAAGGGATATATAGTCAGTGGGACTCCCAGAAAAGAGAAATTCCTCTCTGTAGAGAACTGTTCCATACCCTTTCTGGTTTTAAGCATAGCTGGCTGTTGCTGAGTCTCAATGAGATAACGTGCTAACCGTTACGTCTTTATTCCTTCCAGCTTTATCACATTCCGCTCTTGTGCATATCTGGACAGGAAGCATACAGTGTTTGGAAGGTGAGTAAAGATACCGTGAGAAGCAGCACAGCAGACATACTTTCCACTGTGTCCAAAACCTACAGAGAAGAATCTGTTGACTTTTACAATTGAACTGGAGGAAAATCCTTGCCCGCAATCCAGTTCTCTTGGTCACGATTAAGTGGCCAACATCTCTTCAGTGCCATCATCAGACTCTGATTTTTTCCCTCTTTCCATCACTGTAAGTTGCCTTATTTCCCTTCTCTGTGAGGTTGTCCAGGGAGTCGAGAAAAAGTAATCACCATCCTGTAACCAACCATGTTAAAGTATTTGTGCACACTAACTGCGGGGACACAAGAGATTTCCTCTTCAACATTGCTTTCATCCTCTTACGAGCTGTCAGCCAGGCAGTTAGTCATGACAGCGCTGCTCTTCATCATGGCACAGAACATAGCTTCTGCATAGCTTACGTCTTTTGCCCCGTTTTATTCTTTTTCATTCTATTCTTTTATTTCTGACAATTATCATTGGTATAAAATCTGTGTGGGAATGTGTGTACGTACATAACATTCACATATAAGATATTACCAATGCCAAGACATCAAGGCAACTTCATTCTTGATGAAGTCTTTTCCAGTCAAGCCATCACATGATAAAAATGAAGGCATATATTGCAGAACATATTACAAAAATTTTCATATTACAGAGAGATGAGTGTATTTGTTTGTTCTTTGTTTCCTCTGCTGCAGGTACATGATACTTACTAAGTCATGCATAGCTATTCTAACAAATGCCTTGCTATCAATGGCAGGAAGGGGAATTTTACTAGCTTGCTTCATTGGTAGTTCCCAAGGATTTCACAGTCTTTTTAAAATGAATTGTTTTATTATTTTCCTAGTTTTACCTGTTTGAAAGGCAGCAATTGAAAGTAAATACATGTGCTGTTTACTTTGATTGGGTGTTATACGATAGTGCTGTACAATGAAAGTGATATATTTAATCTGTCTTCTGCCTACGAGTTCTTGCGGCAGAAGCTGGCTTCATTTTAAACAATTATGTTAGTGACATTCATTCTGATACTGATTCTGCAGTAATTGCAGCTTTTGAAATATATTTCTTTTTCCTTTTTCAAGTCTATCCTAGACAAGTTTAAAGTTACCTTGTCGTTTGGTGAAAGCAGATAAATGAAGCGAATTCTGATACTGAAAGCAAGTATATTTGTGGAGGAGTTGCATTGCCTATATCTTAAGACTGTTACACTTGAGCTACAATGTGAGTCCTCCTTGCAAAAATCCTGTGAATTCTGATGTGGTAGTAATGTGAACCTGAGCTTGCCGCTTCATTAGATAATCACAGAATCATGGAATCGTCCGAGTTGGAAGGGACCTTTAAAGGCCATCCTGTCCAACTCCCCTGCAGTGAACAGGGACACCTACAGCTGGGTCAGGGTGCTCAGAGCCCTGTCCAGCCTGACCTTGAAGGTCTCCAGGGATGGGCATCCACCACCTCTCTGGGCAACCTGTTCCAGTGCTTCACCACCCTTAGCGTAATAATATTTGGGTTACGGCAGCTCAGCTGAAAATGTGACTGTTACTCAGTTCTGGATGCAGCCTGGCTTCAGTGAGCATCCTGCATAGTCCCCCAGTGTCTTTGCTGTGTCTCCTCAGTGTGCTCCAGTTTCACCATAATTTACCTAGAAAGAATTTGAAGAGTGGCTGTGCTTACTGCAGGGCAGGGAGTGTGCTCCCAGAAGCCTTTGCAGCAAGCTTGACGTTTTGAGTACCTTATGAGCAAAACAGCTCAAACGTTTCATGCTGTATGTTGCACGTTAGAGGAGAGTTATTTCAGTGCAGGTAACTGGTGAAGTGTATAGCAGAGATTTATGCAGTGGCAGTTTCTAGCAGACTCTCTTCATTGTGCTTGCTACAATACAAATCTGAATTTGGTTGCCAGTGTAAAGTAGTAGTGCTGTTTTCCAAGCACTGCAAATATTCGTAGCTGAAATACCAAGAAAAACCTTTGCAAAAATGTTGATATAGAATCATGTTTAGCACCTGTATAACAACAGAGTGGTATTTTCATCTAAAGACAGGGTAGGTGAATTTTACTGTTTACTCTTTTATGTGTAGAAGATTAATTCAAAGAATGTCAAAAGTAAAGATGCCAGGTTAGATGCATTCCAATCTCCACATATTTATCTGCAGATAAAATACTTGAATAATTGAATTTGCATACAAATTTAATAAAAAAAAAAAAAAGGCCTGATGTATGCAGCTCTTAAGGTCTGTAGTCAAATTTCTTCTTTTTTTTTTTTTTTTAACCTTTTTTTTTATTTTTTTTTTAAATCCATGAAAGGCAAAAGATTCAGGAGATTGTATCTCTACTGAAACTCTTTTAGATCCTGGGTGTTTCCAGAATTTGGTGACTGTATCTGATCTTAGGCTGTAGAGTACAATAATATCTGCAAAGCATATCTAGGAATATTATCTAGGGTTAAGGACAGAAGAAACCCATGAAATCAGAATTTTTTGTTTCCATGAATTTGGATTTGTTTCCATGAATATTGGATTGTCTCAATTGGATGTTGACTGTCTTGTTGTGACTTTCACATAGATTTGTGTATCCCTTATTTCAGTTAATACACAAACCTAAATACTCTGAGCTCAACAGTGACCTCAACTATTTCTGTCCGTTTCTGGTTCATGTTAATAAGTGTCACATATACACCTTTGAGAGCAGAATCTGATCTGTTTGTAATTTGTGTAGAGCTTTTCAGTGAGAATTTCATACTTTTCACCCTTTTTTTTTTTTTTTTTCATGTGTGGGATGGAGCATTGACAGATTCCATCTCTGGACAGCTGCATTTTGTTCATGCCCCCACTGGTTTGAAACACAGTTTGTGCATAGTAGCAGCTATTAAGAGTTGTTTGTTTGTCTGTTAAGCATGTTTGAAAAACGTGCCAGCTGCAGGCGGCAGGGCTTTGTAGCGGTGGCACGTGTCTGGCTTCACGCATGGGGATTTTTAAGTCCTGGGAGAAAGCTAGAGCTGGAGGACACGAGGAGCATCTTGTCACAGTTGTGCTGCCCACCATGGCAATAATGAGGACAGAAGTTACTGAAACTAACAGAGATAATTTGGCATGGATGAGAAGCAAAAACAAAGGCAGAGAGTAAGAAGAAAGCCTTCCCTGGGAGGCGTGTTGCAGGCTGCGTGGATTTCCTGCTCCAGCAGAGCTGCCTCGATTAACTTGGTAATTACCATTTCTAGTAATTACCATTTCTCCTGACTTAGAAAATGCTGTAATTAACTTGAAAACTAGCTGGTGGCTTGTGTTGGTTTCTAGCTGGCTGGTAAGAAGTTTAATTTAGAAACTCAAATAATGTAAACCAACTGACTTGAGTTTGCTGTTGTTTATCAGCCACAGAGGGGATGATAAACATTTTCAGGTGACTGCTGCAAGGGAATGGCCCTCTGTGCTGCTGTGCAAGGAGGCTCCACCTTACCCATGCTGCAGTTGGGAATTCAACTGTTGCGTGAGCTGCATGAGCTACGAGGACACTGCTGCCAGAACACCAGTGTAGGCTCACGTTCCTGTCTGACATGCTTTATGAAATTTAGATGCAAGCACATCCCATATGTGTTATTTTATTTTCTGTTACTCTGATGGCTCATAACTCCCATGGGTCAGACATTAAGTTCATTTGACCCTTTATAAAGTGTAATAGAAACATAATCTCTGCCAGAGAGCTGACTGTGTAAGTAGGAAAGAGAGTGCACATAGGTGCAGGGAAGTTGCTGCAGTGACCCCTTTCAGCCTACCTTTCACCAGTAGTTTGCACTTTCTTTTGAACCAAGGAAGAAGAAGGCCCTAGGGAAAATGAGATGGCTTGTGGACCGTTTTGGGGAGCCCATTCCAAAGCTAAAGGGAAAATCCATGTTTGGAATAATAGTAGAAGGTGATGGATCTGTTGTGACTGGCCAGAGGGGAGAAATGCTTGCTCCCCAAATTGTGGGTGGGATTTAGGACAAGCAGGGCATGGCGGTGAAAAGTGGGCGCGGGCTGCAGGTATGCAATGTGATTAAAAGAAGAGCAAGAGAGAGAGCGGAGGAAGAAGTGTCACTAGTCCGTAGATGAAATTCACTCAGCTCAGTCTTCTCTTTTCTTCCCTCCTCCCCTTGCCAGATGCTTTTATGGCAGACAGTTTTCATTCCTTGAGTGAGCATCACTCTGCATTAACTATCCCTGAACCTTTTAGTGCTCCCTACTGCAGTTCTGTAGAATGGGTCAGTTAAAGTAACTCTTGTCCTCCGAAGTGACAGCTGTGTAGAACTGCTGCAGCGCATTATTCAGTTGCCCAGGTATGGTTAAATACTGCACCGTGTCTGTTTCCATCTGTAACATTCCCTTCATGACTTGTATCAGTGGACCTCCATGGCTTCTAAGCTGGGAAGCACCAGGTTCATCTGCTGAGCTTAGTTTCCAAGTGCTTTTTTCCAAGTTGCTTTGTATTTTTGTTGCCCTTCATTACTGTGTCTCACCTCCTATATTAAGTCCTTATGAGAGACTGAGATGTTTTGACTACATCCCTGTTGCAAGTTAGAATTGCTCGCTCTGTTTCAGATTGGGTGTATACATAGAAAACATTTTGTCCTGAGTGAGCGTAGGTGTTTTTGCATGTATATATTGTTCTCTGTGTGTATATAAATGCATGTACTGTTTTTTTTTTATATATATATAAATAAGCTGGAGGGCAGAATGTATTTGGAAAACAACAATGTTTCTTTCTGGTTTCTGTTTCTAGTTTAAAGTATTTTTTTGAAAGAGTCCAGACATTGTTCTTGTTTCGTCTTCTGACCAGGAAACTCTATCATCTTGGACCACTGCCATCCCCAGCACCGCATAAGGCTTAATTCCTTTAATTCTTCTAAACAAAAAAGAAATAGGAAGTCCATGTGTGAATGTGTGCTCAGGGGTTGCAGTTTTCTTTGGGAACGGCACTAATGAAGCCGTGAGAGTTGTGTTGGTATATTGGAAATAAATCGAGCTTGTTCCACGTATTTCACACTTCATGCAAAGACTTTGGCAGTGGTTGTTGAGATGAAGTTACTAGTCTGCACGAAAGAGCCATAACATGAAGTAAGATTTTAAATAATGTCTCTAAATTTGAGATGCAAAGATTTCCAGTGCTATCTTAGCTCAGTTTGCAAGAAAACAGTAGTGCATTAGTAAGGGCATATTTTTGTTTTCATTACTGTGCCAACAGAAAAAATCTAAATGTACTTACTTTGTCGCCCATGCTCGAATGTAATGCAACATTTATCAAGCTCCTCTAAAAATACAGCAAGCTGTCTCAGGGATGCTGAGCTAAATATACAGTTGAGATCATCATTTCTCTGTTCAACATCTACTGGAAATACACAGCAAACCTTCAGACTCACTGGGTGTTCTAATGTAAATGGTGTCCTGGAGATGTCACCTTTTCCACTGTGGGCTGTCATCTGAACAGCTATTTAAACCTCACAGAAACTTCCATGGTCCATTTAGGACAAAGCACGCATGGCACCTTGTAAGAGGAACAGAGCCAGAAACAGTGGAAAAGGTTAAACTTGTTTCTGCCCTTCTCCCTCCCCCTCTCTGCTGGCCTCCCAGGTTAGCACCGGTGGCACTGGATGAGAGGGGCTATCGCAGTGTGACCTGTTGCCTACTGCACGTAAGGGGTGTGAAGGGTTACTAGTCTGAACTTCTGGAGTTTGTGTACTGTTTTAATGAAAATTATGTAGCGTTCTTTATTCTAAGACTCAGATTTATTCACAGAGCAGATTGTATCTCTTCGTTCAAAGTTAGTGGATTATTGGAACAATATGAAGTAGTGGCTCTCACTTTAGAGGGTTTTTTAGTGCTTTGGTGCACTGATATGATGGTCTTCCCTACATGCAACTTGTATGGGCTTTGTTCTTGGCAAGGTATCTGTGAGCCTTTCTTCATAAACTCAGAATATGTGTTGTGGGACAGGCAGAGAATCCCCAAAACTACTCCAGCATGTTGGTTCCGTCATTCAGTGTGGATAATTGCTGCAGTGAACGCCAGCACGTTGCCTTAGACACATTATATTGTGTCAATCTGATTTTAGTACAGCAGAGTAACACCACGAGATTTGGCGGTAACAACATGTAATGCTTTGAGAGCCTACATATAGATCATCATTTTACCTGATAAATCAGAGCATGTTCTGTAAAATTTTTTACAGTTTGAGACTTTGAGCTGAAATGTTTATTTTCTTGTGTGCAGATGCAAGTGTCCTGATTGATGTTTTTACTGGGTGGGTGGTGATTGTAATCAGCTCTTGTCCTTTTTGGAAACACCTGCCTCAACTGGGCCTGATCCTTGGCATATATTCCCTGAACAAAACTGACTAGTAGATTATTTCCAGTTCTTCTGGTCAGAGCTCTCTTCTCTGAGCTGGTGGCTTGTATTCAAATTCATTTGTATTAGTAGTTTGAGCACAGTATCTGAAGACATACGCCAGTATTGAGAGCTCACTGTGCTGACACTGTAATATGTGCGGAAATACTGTCGAAAGTGTTAGAGAAGGCAGGGGTGCAAAAGAAATCAGTTTTCCATTTCAGCGGAAGGAAACTAAGAAGGAAAGAGAATGATATGCTCTGCAGGCCCACAGCGACACGAAGGACATCATGTCATCACTTGCTGTCACAGACAGTGAGTGAGAAGCGCCCTTGCTAGAAATGATGCATGAAATCAAGGAAAGCTGCTGGGTGGAACCAGAGCTGACTTTTTTTGCATCAGTTGGCATGAAAGGGCCATCTTACTGCTGTGGGAAGGAGACAACAACACCAAAACACCAAATGTCAAAATGTTTAGCTGACTGCTGCTGCTCCAGATGAAAGGAAACTGCTGAGAGCCGCATCCCCGGAGCATCTTTCTCCCTCTCTGCAGGACATATCTGCAGTTGTAAGTGGAGTTTATTTGGGGTCTTGACTTTGCTACAAGTCATGCAGATTCTTTTATGTCAATGCAACCTTTACCACTAACAGCAAAAATGATAGAAGTGCTAACTAGCAATTTCTACTTGTATTACTTTGGGCACCTGAACAGTAGATCTAAAAGCCACCAAACCATCTTGAGGGTACAACTTTGTCTTCTTCTCCCCTAACTCTCTCTAATCATGTCAGAATAGGTGGTATTTAGGTCATTTACTTCTGGCCTGTGAATGCCACATCTGTCACAGATTTAAAACGCACAAGTGACAAAGTATTCCCACCAACGTTTAATTAGCACAGCGAGTGAAGAGCTGCGCATATCGCCAAAGTGCATTAGGGCTGATATTGTGGGAGGTCTAGCTATGGGCTAGGGGATTACTCAGTTGAGATTGCTAGTGCATAGCTGATCTGACTAGTTCAAATTATCAGAACCTAATTAAATGGAAACGTGCGAGCAGATAATGAATGGAGCTGTTGGCTAGAAAATCCTCCAATATTAAATCAAAAGTTTCCTTTAGGGACAATTAAAATACAGTGGCTATATCTTAGGCTGTGTGTTAATCATTGGTATTATGAGCGAATCTGATATTGGCCTGGAGGAGGATTTTCAAATTGAGTATTTGTTATGAACTTGCTGAAGTTCATGTAGGGTTTTCAAGCCCTGTGCTGCTCTGTGGAGATTCCCCCAGTGTGCTATCTCCAGTTGCAAATGAATGTGTCTGTTCTAGCATGCATAAATGTTTTTTAATTGCTCTTAAAAGTCATGACCTGATTACAGAGTATCGACACACCCTTGGGGAATAGAGAGGAGAAGTTTGGAACAGCGCAACACCGACAAAATGTGCCCAAGGACAGTCCCTGTCCAGGGCTGGTGCTTAGCAGCACCCTCTCAAACTTGGGAGTGTTTTCTGTAACTGTGTTTTTGGTTAGGGTTTTTTTTTTTTTTTTTTTTGGAGGTCCTTAGTGCCCATTTTACCCAGTGTGCAGGGAGGTGCAGTAAGGGGCAGCCCAGGGCTCCGCAGTGGCCAGGTCCTGCCCCCTCTCTGCAGAGCTCCCGGCCCCAGGCTGCTCTGGCTCCAGGAGCAGTGTTTTTCAGAACCACGGCTGCTTCTTGTTGTCCCGCAGACATTAGTATGGGCTGTATTTTTGGTTTCTGGCCATGTGGCTTGGCTCAGTTGAAACAGATGTTGTCCAGCTACAGCCTGCCTTTCTAAAGGAGCTGGATCTCTCGGCATCAGCGGCCTGTCTCTGTATTTACTGCTTTTCTAAGTATAGCTGCTTTCAAACTGAATTGGGGATGATGATGTGGATAAAACTGTTAAATATCTTGGGACCAAGATCTGATCCTAGCAGAACCCTTGGAAACAAACTGACTCAGTGGTTCCTATTTAAAATTAGATTTTGACACCTGTCAGCCAATTTTTTTATTTAATGTGTGCTGTGTTTGCTTCACGTCGTTCTGGTTTCTCAATCAAAATATCAGCCGCCTTCCAGAAGTCTGTTCCACCGACACTGTTATCCCTATTAACCACATCTGTCGGCTCAAAGATAGAAGGTTGTTTGACAAACTCTGTTTTCCACAAAACCTTGTTGATTGCCATTACTTATTTCCTTTCTTTCTTAATCGTGTCCTGTCTCTGCTATTCCATTATTTTGCTGGGATAGATGCCAGGAAGACAGGCTTATAATTATCTGGGTCACCCTATTTATCCTTTCTAAATATCCTTTTCTGGAACTTTCCCATTGTTCCATGCTTTTTTTTTTTTTTTTTTTTTTTTGGGGGGGNCTTTTTTTTTTTTTTTTTGGGAGGGAGGGAGAAAAACCACCATACAACAGTCCAAAAAGTCTCAGCCTTTCTTAAACGTTTTGAAGCAAGTATGAGCATAAGTTGCCTTGAAAAATGAGAGGCCAAGGATCTAACATCCTCCTAAATGCAGCCTGCCATGAAAGGTGTCCCAGCATTGTCTTGTGGCTGTGACGAGATGCTCTGCTGCTTTCCCAGAGCTCCCACCAAGTTCATGGCTGCAAGTAAAAGAATTGGAAGTTAATGAAAACGTTTGCCTTCTTGACCCAGTCTGGTTTACTTTTCAAAGCTCGTGGAAGTAACAAATGAGCTCCAAATTTATGGATGTAACACTAGCTAGTGAACCCATTTTGAAATGGGTTTGTGTTTTCTTGCACAGACACTTGTCCATGGTTGCTCTTCCTCCATCTAGCTGTCTTCTGTGCACCAAAAGGACTACTGAGTTTTTGGGCAAATGTCTTTGTTTTATCTCTGAATATTTGACTTTTCCATGTTCTCTTTGATTTTAAATTCAAATCCCAGAGTTGAGAGAAAAATCCTGTCTTCCACACTGAATGACATTATCTTAAGTCTTCCATATATGGTTGCTGATTTCCCCTTCTCCCAAACACAATGGTTTAAAAATCTGGTAGAGTAATGGGCAGAAATGAGGTATATTAGATGCAGGGGTACAGGAATATTTCAAGTATACTGTGACAGCTGGAAATTGTCATTCCTCTTTTAGAGTGGTCGGTGGCTTTGAGACTCTGACTGCTATGGAGAATGTGGAAAGCGACCCGAAAACAGACCGTCCCAAGGTAACTGTGAGGCGACAGGAGCTGTGCAGGAGGCAGCGACTCTGCATGGCCCCGCATGGCAGTGCGGCTCAGCCCGCTGCTGCTTCCCTGAAAGCAGAACCTGGGGCAGATGGTGCAGTTTAATCAGACTTCCAATTGCTCTTCTTCTTTTCTGCTCCCAGGAGGAAATACGAATTCAGTCAACAACTGTTTTTGTTGATCCGTATGAAGAGGCGGATGCCCAGGTGAGGATGGAGTTATCTTTCTGATAGGCCAAAGGTCTTCTTTTGAGAACTTTGTAGCTTAGTGACTTCAGTTTTTGTCCCAGTTGGTCCCTTGTGGAGACCATACTTCTCCCATGCTGCTGCCTTTTTGCCTCCCTCTGGCACAAAGGAGCCCCCCAGCCCATGTAGGGTTAAACAGCTGCTACTCAGCTGCTGCTCAGCATTGCTTCGTGTGCCGGGATCCTCACCGCATTTTCACCCGAGAGGTTGTTGTAGCTCAGTCTGGCACAGGTCCCACCCTCGCCCTTAATGATGGCTTCCTTTCCAAATGCCCACTGTAGCTGCAGGTGAGAAAGAGGAGTTGTGCTGTGCTGGCTGCAGGCAGCTGGTTTGCAGTGACCCTTAAGGCCAACTCCTAAAGCCAACCCTGTAACCGCCGCAGTGCTGACTGCTGTCCTAGAGTGCATTAGAGTTCAGAGAACTGCAGACATCGTCTCCTTACTCTGGACTAGCTCTTGCAACAGACTGCACTCTTTGCTTTCCACAGGTTGCTGCAGAAAGAGAGAAGGCTCAGCAAGAAGAAGAGGCAGCCAAAACAAAAGCGGAGGTGGTCCCACCAAAGAAAGAGGTCCAGACTCCGAAAACTTACCGGCAGGGGGTTGGAAAATACATTAACATGGCTGCAGCGTAAGTTCCCTGCCCAGCTGATCTTCGTTCAGCATTGTAGTTGCCTTTCCTGCTGGATGTTGACCCTGGCTGTTGCTGTTGCCCGGGGCTATCTGCTGGGACACGGGAACAGGCCAGATGTTTGCTTTGTGCCAGCAGGCGTTGCAAAGACACCGTGGTGCGGTAGTCAGAGATCCTTCTAGTTTTGTTGTTTTTCAAGATTAAGGGTTAACTGAGCTTTTGTTTTGGCACTTGAACATGACTGAGATGGTCTTTAGCAGCATGTGCTCACTTCACAGTTGTAGATACATTTCCACAGTGCAGAAGTCCTTGAGAAGGAACTGTGCTTTCGCTTCCTCCACCATCTTTTATTGTGGCCTCTTCCCCTTCTGCAGCTATTTCTGAAGGCCACTGCCCCACAGATATTTTTTCTTTTAGCAGCTTCTCCCGAGCACAAAGGAACTGCCTTAAACCCATATCAGTCTGCTGATCTGGTTCCCTGTGCAGCCACACGAACAGTTGTACCAGAATGAGTGAAATGGCCGGAAAGGGGAGCAGGTTCCCAGGCTTGCTGTGGCAGCAGAGGATGTCTGGCAGGTTGTACAGGCTTTTCCCGAAGCATCCTCTCCCAGACACCCTTTGTGCAGCCATTGGGACTGACGGCATCACTTGCTTTCCTGAGGACAGCACAGAACCCTGCCTCAGCAGCAGCTTAGCATGAGTTTTGGATAAATTAAAATAAATGCCTTCCACTTAATTTTTCGCAGACTTCTGTAAAAGCATTTGCAAAAATGCTGCTGTCTCTCTGCTGCATAAAGGCATGTATTTATGTGCACACAGATCTGGACAACTGCTTAATCAGCTTGTATGTGCCTGTGTGACTTACAGGCATTTGCATAACTGTGAGAACAAAAATGTGGCAGTCCTTGTAGGTCAGTATGTGTCAGTTAAACATTTCAGTTACAAAATACTGCTTGGATATTAAACTATTATGTTCAGCATAAAATTGCTGTCGTTCTGCACTGTTACAAACCTAGGCAAAGTTTGCAGCTGCAATAGCTCTGCAGGAAAGGCCAAGCTGTACTGAAAGGACTTTTCTTCCCCACTCATTTTAGCCTGCCTTCAGTCTGGGAGTCTGGTCCATAGCAGCCCTTTGGCAGGCTCAGGCTTCTCCCTATCTACTGCTGATATCTGACAATAAAACCACAGAACATGACCTGGCCATGAGCATTTCCATGGGGTTATGAACTCTGCTCAAGGGAGGCTGGGAATAGCAGCAATGACAGCAACAGGCCATGCTCAAGAAACAGGGAAGGATCTGACAAACTTGCCCAGCTGCTTTACACCTAATTCCCTATAAATCCTTTTGCTGCCACAAGTGCAGGTGAGAACTGGGAGAGAACTTGTGGCTGAAACTTTCACAGCAAATGTGCTAAAAAAAGTGAAGCTGTTAAATCTTCAGCTCTGACCTGGAGAACTTGCTGGGGTTTGAGCACATTCCTGGAAGTTTTCAAAGCCTGACCCGAACCATCCCCACAGTCTGTCTGGGTAAGCCAAAAGCCCCCAGCGGTCCCATGTCAGCCCAGAGCTTGCACTGCTCGCTGATTCAGCAGGGTTCAGAAGGGGTGAGCTGGCTCCTGTGTAGCTGTTGCAGGGAGAGGACAGGCAGCCAGCTGCCCTGGTCCCACCAAACAGTAAATAGTCCCTGAGAGTTGTTTTCATTTTGGCTGCAGGAAGCGCAGTTTGGAAGATGACGGGCCCTCAACCAGCACAGCTGCGAAGAAAGAGAAAAAGAACACAGGCTTTGGGGACTTCAGCTCCTGGTAGCAGCGCGGGGAGCCTAGCACTGGAGCAGCGCAGCAAAAAAGAAGAGGCGGCCTCCCACGTGTCCCTGAAGAGCCTGAAAGACAATCTGTCCTGAGAAGGGAAGGCACCAGCCTGCCCTTCCACTGGGGAAGAAAACTGCTGCTTTGTTAAGGCTGGTTAATGTGGCTTTGTTTTCTGGAGAGCTGCGTTCCCCCAACTGCATCTTCCTCGAAGGTCTTTTGTTGTTGTTTTGCTGAGCAGGGAGCAGGCAGCCCGGCCCTGCTGGGGATTAGCTGGAACCTTTCTCTGCTTGGCTGGCAGCAGACCAGGCAGAGCCCAGCCTTGCAGGACGCTGCCTCAGTGAGCGGCTGCGCTGGTGAAAGAGCTCCTTTACAGGTAATCACTTCCAGACAGGCCGAGTCTGCCAGCTGAATGAACAAGTTTATGTGCTGGGGAAGCGCCCGAGCTGCTCGAGTGCTCTGCAAAGGCGGGGAGAGGGCTCCAGCCTGTCCTGCCCTTGCCTTCCAGCTGCCTTCTGCTTGTTCTCAACAAGGACCAATTCTGTCTTTTGCTCGTGCCTCCTGGACAGGCAGAGTGCTGTCAGCCTCCACAGGGCCTCGCTCACTCCAAAGTGAGCTCTGTCTGCAGCCCGCTGTAGCCACACCACTTGCTCCTCCCAGTAGCTGGCCTTGCTGGAGCCACTGGGCAGCCGGAGGGGCCAGGATGCCCCAGTTCAAACCTGCCCTCTGGGTCCAGAAACACAGCCTGGAGCACCTGAGAGGGAACGGAAACAACATCACAGCATTCTTTTTAAACCATCTCCAAAGCCTGCTCCTTGCAGGGGAACACAGTTTTTTTTCTGCTGCAACATCAGTCCTCATTATTGGGGAAAACCATGAAGTATAGCTGACAGGCATCTCGTATGTTTTCCTTCCATAGCCACAAATTCTTAGGATGCTTAAAAAAGGCCTCGTGGGGTAAAGAGACGTCAGCCTGGGAAATTTTAATCCCAAAACATCATGTGTGTTACCATCACTTGGAGGTAGTGCAGTAGACCCCGAACATTACGTTTCAGTTCTTCTTAGGTGCTTTCAGATAAGAAATACCCTCCCTACCCGTATCTGGCTGAGGAGATAGTTTTGTAATCACCTCTGTAACCAATGCATTTCTGTCAGTGGTTTTATATTTAAGAGGTGTCTCCATTTATATGAAATTGCTGTAACAATTTTTGGTAAAAAGTTTTGCAATTAAATGCTTTTATTTTCTTTTGAATGCTTGTGTTTCACCATCCAACTGTGATTTCCAAGATCATGGCGTCACAACGTCGATTGTCGCACAAGGAAATGATTCATTCCCACTTTTTAAGGTGCTTGTGAAGACCTCTGGGATCGTTGTGGATGTGATTACATCTGTGTTAAATCATAGGAAGTTCAAACTTGTCTGAAAGAATAGTGGGGGTTTTTGTTTTGCAGGGTATAAGTTCGAGGTAACACGTGATTCCTGGAACAGGGGATGTGATGGTATTTTCCTCATGCTGAGTTTGTTGTGTCTTACTGAAACTTCAGGCTTTTCCTGGGCTGGCCTTTTCCTGACAAATTGTTGGTGATCCCTTTTGCTTAGCATCTGCTTCAGCACATTGTAAGGCTGCAAAGTTCACAGTGTTGCTAGAGTTGTTATAGGCAGTTTAATGAAGTCCATAAGAGCAAAATGCTTTTTTGTAGGAGATTGAAATGGAGACTGTTACGAAAGAAAGGAGCTTTTGATTACAAGGAAGGCAGCAGAGGTGTGGCAGGGACTCCTGTTTCACCAAGTCCTTGTTGCAGATTGACACAAACGAGGGTTTCCTTTCGCAGCAGCAGGCTGCAGCGATAAGCCCTCGCTTTCCCTTTCTGCTCAAGGGTTTTGGCAGAGCGCGCTGTGGCCTGCGAGGGCTGGCTGCCTTGCTGTGGGACTGCTGGCCTTCCACGCGCTGCCTTTGCGCTGCCCATTTGTTACGATTTCCCACCCAGGCACAAACAGCCACAGTTTCCTGGCTTCTTGGAAGGTGGAGGGTAACCTTTGAGCTTTGCTCTGAGCAGCGATGGAGCTCCTCAGCTTCTGCTCATCCAGCTCTGCCTGGGGCTTTCCCAGCCTCTCCCGGTTCCTGCTCCTGCCCTCGCTGGCTGCTGGCTCTGCCCCGTCCCTGGGGCCGCAGCGGGCGGCCGTGATTTGGCCGCAGCCGTGTGCTGAGTCAGCAGCGGGGCTGGGGCTGGCGGTGCAGCGAGCGCTGCCAGGGCTGTGCGGGGCCTCTTGTTCTAACGCCCACCTCTGCTCCCTCCAACACCTGAACTTTTGCATAGTTGGTTGATTTGTTTTTGCTTCAGCTTTTCTTCTGATTGGCAAAACCACAGGGACAAAGTGACGCAAGCTGGGTTTTAAAATACAAGTCAAAATGTTCAGCCAGATTGGTGGGGCACACGGTGCTCAGGCCAGGGCAGGGGGGTGTAGCCCTCGTTTTTGCAAAACCCGGTTCGTTGCAGGGTGTCCTGCAGGTCTTCCACTACCTGAGATGGGAAAGGGGAAGAGGCTTCTCTGAAACCTCTCCTGCCCCTTAGCCATTGGTTCTCCAGCCAGGATGGTGCCTTAAGGGAATGCCAGATTCAGCTCTTTCTGTGGCCTGAGGGACTTTTATGTAGCCTTAGTACAGAAAACCACTCCTGGGTGCTGCTGTGCTGTTTGCAAGCAGATTTTTGCTTTCTTTGCCTTTGACACCTTTGCAGTCTATACTCTCAGAGGAGAGAAGAAGGAAGATTTAAACATAGCTTTTGTCTGGCCTTGACTGGAATAACACCAGTGCTCTCTTACTTTGTTTTGCTCCACACCTGAGTAGTTCTGCTGAAAAGCAGAGCCACTGCGTGACCAGCAAACTCCTCTCTTTGTGAGATCTGACCCAGCAGCAGCAGATGGCAGGGGGGCACATGTGGGGTGCAGCCCAGCACTGGGGCAGCAGCAGGGTGAGGGCGGCTGTGTCTGTCCCCGTGGGATCACTCCTGGCTGTGTGGCTCCTGCACCGACCTGCTCCTGGAGCTGCTGAGCTGTTTCCTGCCCAAGCACGGCATCGGTGGGTGCAGAGGGGCCGTTGCAGCCCCACCAGGCACAGTGACCCCATGGGCTGTGTTGGTCCCCTCGGCCGGTGGCAGAGTGGCAGCCAGCAGGAGCAGCTGGGGATGAACTGAAGACACTGGGTTACAAGCATAAGGTGCCTGGGATCTCTCAGCCACCCCTCAGCAGCGGTGCTCAGAGGGAACAGGATGCCAGGAACCTTGTGCCAGGAAGCAGCTTTTATAAGCAAGGGGGGATTTGCCGAACACCCCCCAGCATCTCAGTGCTGCTGTTTGCTTTGGAGAAGGCAAACAAGTGACACGGGCCGAGCAGGAAGGAGGCGGGCGGCAGCCGGCCCCGGCTGGCAGCGGGTTACAGCGCGGCACAACCGGGATCTCTGACTTCTGCTTTCTCCAGCAAGGCCCCGGCTGCACACAGGGCTGGGGGCCACGCTCGGCGCCTCGAGGCCGGCACTGAGTCACAGCCGCTGAGCTCCGGCAGCACCGTGACTTCATCCTCTGGAAATAGCAGCGGGGAGGGAAACATCCCCTGCCATGGCCATGCCCATGCAAACGCAGGCGCTGGCGGCTGCTGAGGCTCCCTGCCCAGCGCACAGGGGGGAGGCTGCTTCCAGCAGCACCCCGACACCTCGGCAGCAGGAGCAGCTGCCCGCTGTACCAAAAACCCTCTTTAAAATAGGCAGGCAGATGAACCGCAGCAGCTCCTGCCTGGGGAGCTGCGACCACCTGGGCCCCAGCCCAGGGTGCAGGGTGACGCCCTTGGGGTCGGCGTTTTGCCCTGCAGGGTCGTGCCCAGGGCTGCTTCCCACGCCTGCATGCGATTTCTGTGCTCCTGACGTCACGGGGGGGCTGCATCTTCCCTTTTGCACAGAAATAAGGGCTCATCTGTGATCACAACAGGCCGGATCTGACAGCTCGTAGCTTAATGGCTTTTGCAAAACAGCCGCGGTCTGCAGTAAGCGTGGGTCAAGTTCTCCTCTGCCTTTCCCCCCTGGAAAGCCTTCCAAGGTCTCACTTTTCTGATATTAGATACTTTGTCTAATCTTCAGCCTCCATTTATTAATGGCTAATTATATCTATTTGCTTTTGTGCCAACATTGTGCTTAAGCCTGAATAGCTTTTTCCCTCCCTAACGCTTGCTTCCCTGCGCTATTTATAGGCAGCGATCCTATCCCCTCTCAGTGCTGTTTTGCTTGGCTAAACAGGCTGCGTGCCTCCAGCCTCCTAAGCACGGCCACGTTGCCCTCCTGCCCCTTTTTTTTTGGGAGCTTTTTGCTGGGCTGGGCTGAGAGCAGTGAGATGGCTCCATCCCAGTCCATGCCTGCGCTGCGGACGGGCAGAATCCATCCCATGGGATGAAGTTTCCCTGTGCAGGGTTCCCACGATCAGGGGGTCCCAGCCTCACAGCGTGGTGGGGCCGGGGGTGCCGCACTGTTTGGAGGTATTTTGGGGCAGCGAGAGCAGCTTCCCAGCAGCCCACCAAGGGAGCAGCTGTGTGATTGCTATCTGTGCTTTCATCCTGGGATGAAAGGAATGATAGAAAACATTTGTTTTGACCACAAAAGCAATTGACCCTCAAGGAGCCTGCCTCCCCAGGGTGGCCGGCAGCACATCACTGAGATAAGGCACCAGCAGGCAGAAAACGCTGAACGTATCCAAGCCTCTGAGCAGCTGCAAAGCAGATCTTTCTCCCAAAACTTTGCCACGTGCTCCAGCAAACTGCACCTTGGCCAGGGGCTCTGGCACTGGAATCCAAACTGGGGGGCTGGCAAAGCTCCAGCAGTGCCGAGGCGGCTGCAGGGCTGGGGCACGGACGGAGCTGGGCAACAAGAGCCCGCGCGGCGCAGCCAGCGCTGATGCTGGTGCGCTGCTGGGGCCGAGGGATCTGCGGAGGACACTTTGGGATTTTTTTCTGAAAACAGACAGATATTTTATTACAGACATCTTCACCACAGATTCCAGCCGAGCTTTTAATAGATGGGTTCCTCGCCAGCGGCAACTGCAAATTGATTGCAGCAGAAATGGCAAGTGAAGACAAATATAGAGCTGGCTGCCTACAGGGAGAGTGCACAGAGGAAACTTCAGAGGCTATTTTTGGTGCTTTGTCTCCACTGCTTACAGTATTTCTGATCTTTGTTTCTCCTTAAAAACATGTTTGGAGTTGGGATTTTTCTTTTTTTCTGGGTTTTTTTTTTTTTTTTTTTTTTTTTTGGTGAGTTGGAGAAAACCCTCCCTGCTCTGGAGAAGGAGCCGCGCGCCCTCTGAGGCTTTTCCAGCAGCTGCACCAGGAGCAAAGTGACAGGCGAGCATGGAGAATTTGGGCTTTAGCTGCCCTGATCCTGCACACCCACAGCCGGGGAGCCCCAGCTGTTTGCTGGGGACTTGTAGGAGCGTTTGGGACAGAGTTTGTACCTGCCGCTCTGGGGTGCATAGCCAGACGGGCGCATTAGAGCCACAGATGCTCTTCTGCCATCTTTTTACACCTCTGTGCTTGTGCAGACCCTGTTTTGCCTTCATTTCATCAAGCTGCAATCTGGCATTGCAAAAAATCAGTTTCACATGTTTGCCTTCAAATAACATAAAGGGCCCAGCTTTGCCAGAACGCTGGGTAGTGTTGGAGTTAAAATAAGGATAGCAGAAGTGGGAAAATCAAATGGATCAGCAGCAGATCATCATGTCCTGTCGCAGAGAGAGCCTGTGCCCCTCCTTGGACATAGCTGGGGTTTGGCCATGGGGCTGTAGGCAGGAGTACAGCACTGCTTGGGGGGGAGCTCCGTTCCAAATGCCAGGATCTGGCTGGCCCCAACCCCACAGGTTTATGGGATGAGGCTGTGGGTGACCACCCCACAAAGCCCCTTCCCTGGGGCTGCACAGGCAGGGGCAGCATGCCCCAGCCTCCCCCACGATGCGTTTCGCAAGAGGAGTCAGCCTGCGGAGGAGGATTTCATGGCTGGGGATCAAAGTCCCTGGCGCGAGTCCAGTCTCCCAGCGCTCAGCTCCCGCAGCCGGGTTTCTGGGCCAGGGAGGCAAAGGTGATGGGGGAGCCTGGGGGGGCCCAGTGATATGGTGACACGGCTGTGCTCTGCGCGGTGGTGGCAGCAGGGAGGCTGGGCACTGCTGGCATCCCACCCACCCCCAGGTCCTTGTTTGAAGCCGTGCTGTGGGACCGCACGGAGGCCAGAAGGCACAAGGAAGCCATCGATTAACTTTTACAGCTTTGCTTACTTAAAAGAGTGTATTTATCCGGGGAACAACCTGGAGGGTCATGCTACAAGCCACAGATGGATGTGTTCCTCTGTAAAGCAAGCAGGTGCTGGTTGGCACAGACCCGCCCGAGCTCCTCGCCTGCTGCCCTGGCCCCATGCTGCCAGAGGCTGGGAACCAGCGTGTTGTGCCCAGAATAAACAAATTCCTGGAAAACTCCCATCCCAAAGCACAGCCCATAAGCCCCAGCTGTGCTGGCTTTGTGCTTCCCCTGGTGACATTTCCATCACCAGCTGTCCCCTTGCACTGACTGCACCAGCAGAGAGGGCCGGGTGTTGCTCCTCATTCCTGTCACCCTCAGAGCAATGGGCTGGTTGGAAACCACGCCAGCACTCCTGGAGCAAATGGGTACAGAACAGAGGGTGGTGGGACCCTGGCTGGCAGCCAGCGTGAGACCATGCCAGGCAGGGAGCAGCCAGCTGCGGGGAAGAAGAGAATGTGAAAATGGGGAGAGGACGGGAGAAGCAGTAACCACAGCTGCAGCAGGGCTGAGCCTGGGCAGTGCCCCAGCTCTCAGTACACCGCTGGGTGTGCCACGGTGGGAGCACAGCAGCGGCTGCAGCTGGGAAATGCAGCGGCTGCAGCTCTGCACCTGGAGCTGGCGAGGCTCTCTCCTGGGCACTGACTCTGGGCCATGCTTCTGCACCTCTCCCTGCACTCCCCAAAGAAAGGAGGGGTTCATATTTCTTTATCGAAGGTGTACAGGGGAGCAGAGGGACAGGGAGGCGTTGCAGCAAGCCCACAGGCATGGACTTACAGGAAGGGCCATGCTCACCTCATGCTTCCCATCCTTGCAGCTGTGCTTGTGTCAGGGTCCCTGTGCTGAGCTCAGTTTTGCTCCAGTGCCGGAGCGTCCCTCACAGGGCCCAGCGCCTGCCTTCCTGGCCGGGCTGGGTGTGCGGTGGGAGCTCCCGACACCTCCACTGGCTGTCCTGCACCAGAACCGCATCCCTCCTGTGGGTCAGAGGGCTCCCAAACCCCGCACAGTGCTGGTGCCTTAACACCCACCTGGGCTGTGTTTCTGCTTTGCCAAGCGGCTGCTGGGTTTCTAGGAAGCGTGGAGACAGGGCAGGAGGTTTTGCTGCAGGCTTGTGGCCTGATGCAATCAGACACAGGCAGGGACAAGGAGCAGCGCCCAGCTGGGCAGGGACCACAGCCCTCATCCAGCCACAGGCGGGACGCAAAGCCATCATCACCCAAAGCTGATGACGCTGAGCATGGTGCTTTTCCATTTTAGTGTTTTGCACCCCCAGGTTTCCCAGCACTGCTTTGTAGCCATCAGCTCAGTGCTGATGGGGAATTACACCGTAATTGTCATGGCAACCTGCAGCACAGAGCTGACGTGCTGCAGGTAAAGGGACCTGGAGACACTGGGTGCTGGGGACAGTGGGATGTAAGAGGGTCCGGAACGTGCACTAGGGCACAGAGCAGCATCACGTTAACCTTGGCAGAACACTTTATTCCCCTTTTGCCACTTATATTTTGAGCTCAGTCAATGCATGGGGTCCAGGGCTGGGGACAGGACAGGAGTAGCAGAGCAGAGGGGCACTGAGGGAAGACCTGCAGGGCTCTGCAGCAGGAGATTTACACCCCGTGGGAGATTTACAGTCCTCTCATGTGTGAGCTTATGTCATAGAATCACAGAATGGCTTGGGCTGGAAGGGAACTTAGAGCCCAACCCCCTGCTGTGGGCTGGCTGCCACCCACCAGCCCA
>VXAV01000341.1:0-15518 GCA_013399715.1 Alectura lathami
AAAAAAAAAAAATCCTTATTTCTTCCTCAGGTCTTCTGGTTCAGGTTAATTTGCTTAACTGGATTCATCTGACTTCTCTGTCAAAGCCGCTCTTTTTCGTTAACATTTTTGTGTCAGAGGCATTCTGTGAGTGAGGCATCTCTCTTTATGTGTTCCTGGGTGGTTTTTTGGAGATTAGGCTTTCCGTATTGAAAGTGACCTTTCAGGATCCCACCCACAACTGATAAAAGATGGGGATTTGTTTCCTTTGGGGATGAGATTTGTCTGGAAACCCAGCCTGCTGGAGACCCAGCGAGGACACCTGCCTCTAGGGAGACCAAAGTAAGTTTTGAAACTGAATTGAATCCATCTTTCCGGGCTCACATGCTGGTTTGGCAAAGGGAGGAGCTGAAGGCTGACACGTTTCTACCCTGTTGCTCATGTCAGACATGCATGGCATCAGGATCAGCGCCCGGGAGCAGAGGCACCCCTCCTGTAGGGAAGGCGTCCGTCGGTGCGTGAGCTTGTCTCACTGGAGGCGTGTGAGTTCTTCACCTCATGGTGGAGGGAGTCTGGGAGAACAGCTCTCCCTGCTCTCAGTTCACTGGTTCGTGTTGCTGGCAGCTGAAGCTTTCCTGTGGGTGTTCCTCCCTGGCTTTTCTGCAGTTTAACAGTTAGCAGTTCCGTCTCTCGAAATACATCTGCCTGAGAGTTGGAAATAATATCCACCAGCGGCCAGCACTCACCATAATTGTCCAGGGTTCTGTAAAAGACATTTCAATATCAAACATTTATGTATGAAATACATTTGAAATGTCATGGTCCGTGGATGCTGCATCTTCCAGTGTACGTCTCAGAAGAAGCCAGTTATCCACAAATATGTGGAGAAAGGCATTAGAAATAGCTCAGAGCAAGCGTTTTATTTCCCAGATAATTATGAGTTATGTGAAATAGCAGGGCTCCTTTGAGGGATGGTTTTCCTTGAAGAAACTTGAAAGGAGTTGAAACATTTTTTATTTTACAAAGCATATCGGTGTGCCAAAAGTCAAGCACCAGCTCTGTGTTACCCAAGTTTATATCTTGATTTTATCTGAATGCTCATTTCTTTGTGGGTTGGTTTGGATCTGAGCAATGCACTCCAAAAGGTTTTATTAGAAAACTTTTTTTTTTTTTTTCCCCTAATGCCTTCCCCCAGTTTGTTTTTAAAAGGAAATGCTTATTGAATTCATTAGTGCATGATGTGTGCCCAGTTCCCTGCGCCAAACTTGCTGCCCCTGCCAACAGCTTCCCCTCACAGCCATACGCTCTGCTAAGCTTTTCCAGTGTCCCAAACACATTCCTTCAACGTCTGGTGTGCAAGAAGTGCTGATGATGCTTGAAGAATTCTAATCATGGATCTTAATTTGACAGTTAGTAGCAGTCAAATTGTAATGACTGTTTTCATTTTTAAGCTGTGTGATAGCTCAAGAGAGCTGGAAAACGAGCCGTAGAACAGAGAAACCGCTTGAAAGCATTTCCTTGAAGTTTGCTGGGGTTTCCTTTAAAGCCTACCTTGTTGTGAGGGGTGTGCTGGAGAGCAGCAGGGCTGTGCTGGGCGTGCTGGTACCGCACAGGGAACAGCTCTCAGCTGCGCGTCGAGCTGCAGGTGGGCACAGCGGGGGGATGGGACGGAGCGTGCAGCACTGCCGGGTGCTGTCACATTGGTAACGCAGTGCAGAGGAGAAACCCTTGCTCTGGCTGTGTCTGCAGGAATGCAGGAGCCTGGCTGCACCCCTTCCCCGGGGCTTCAAGCAGGAGGAGCAGAGGAGCAGCTCCTTCCTCGGAGCCCTTCCCTGCGGCAGCGCCAGGAAGCATCGCTGCGGCGAGGCAGCAGATGTGAGCAGACACCGGGGCTCCTCGTTCTGCTTGGGGTGGGAGGCTGTTCAGCCCCTGCTGCCAGCTTCTGCTGAAAAGCCTGCTCGCTGAATTACTGTTTGCGCGTCTCTGCAATAAGCTTGACAGCTCTGTGGGGTGGAAATGTCACCCGACAGCGCGGCGGTCGTGTTTCTTGGTAGCTCTCCTGCTCCAGGTTGCGCTCGCTGCTTTTTCCTTTGGTGGTGCTTCCTATGTGCCCAGGGCAAAGGGAAGCCCCTCAGGCGTGCTGGGAGCATCTGGCTGGATGGCCACATTTAGGAGACAGCATTTGCAGTGACCTTGTGGCCAGCCGGGGTGTCAGCACTGCATCCAGTTTTGCAAATGGAGGGCTCCGTGAGCGCACGGTGCCGAGGATGTGGCCTCTTTCAGCACCATTTCAATAATAAACCATCTCTCAGGCCAACGGGACGGAGGCTGTAACTGATCAAAGTGTGGTTTCACGCCTCGTCAGAGTATTGGGAGAGCATCTTCATCAGTGTAGTAGTGGGGCAGAAGGATCAGATCAGCGTTGGACGTTACTGCTAGCTTGGAAAACACAAGTGAGTTACGTCTAAATGTGCACAGGGCTGGATGCCATCCGGTTCTGTTTCAATTAAAAACAGAACTGAGAGCATTCAGAGTTCTGCAGAGTTCTCCCAGCGCTGGGAGGTGACGGAGGTAGCCTGGTGTTTTGCTGATCACGCAGGAGTTATGAGCTGTGGCACGAATGACTCATTATCAGCCCATCACATGTGTGACTGACAGCTCTGTGCTGCTTGCTCGAACGCCCGCCGCCATCCAGTTTGTTTTGTGATTGATAGAGAGCAGCTTCCTGCTCCAAAACGACTGGAGGGCCTACAGATACAGGCACGCCTGTCCAGCAGAGGTGGCGTGGGAGAGTTTTGGTAGGCACACGTCAAGAAATGGAGTCAGCCAGCATCTTCTGTGTTCTGTAGAGCACTGAGTGCTGGGTGTTTCTGGAGTAAAGGTGGAGTTTCTTGAGTAAAATTCCTTGCTTGCACTTCGCTGCAAGTCCAGGACCCCCCTGGATTTTCTCATCTGAGGAGCCTGTAAGTTATTGTCTGGCACTGCTGGGGTATTAGCATATCACTCAAGTAAGTCCTTCACAACTTCCACAGTACTAGGCTGCTTGTCGTAGAAAACAACAGCTGCTTTGGATTCCTTAATGTCATTGAGCATACAAACCCAGGAGCTGAAATCCCTCTTGAAAAATAAATAGGAGTTGCATTCAATAGGAGGAAGTTGGTAGACCCCACTTGGATATATTTTGAGTATTCTGTTTGTTTCCCGTTGCCTGAAAATCCACAGTTGTCTGTGCAGCATAGCCCTGCCAGATTTAGCACACAACAACAAAAATGATCCTTTGGTTTAAGGCTTTTCTGCTACATTAGGAGTGGAAATCCAAGTTGCACTGCATGCGGGTTTTTGGCTTTTGTTTTCCCATTGGCTGTAGTCAGGCCAAGCTTTTCACTCGGACTTATTTTTCTTGTGATGATTAGTGGTAGCTTGATTTCAGTTTTGATGGCTTTCAATACTGAGCTGAAGTAACAGGCCTGAAGCAGCTGAGGACATGGTCACCCGCTGACATGGCTGCTGTCAGGAGGATGGCTTCCTGAGCAAGGCAGTGCTACGAAGGGTCTTGAACGTACTGGGACAGGAGATAATGGTGATTAAGAGNGCTTCCTGAGCAAGGCAGTGCTACGAAGGGTCTTGAACGTACTGGGACAGGAGATAATGGTGATTAAGAGGAGAACAAAAGCAGCTCTGCAGAGCTGAGAGTCGAGGGATTTCTGAGTTGACAAGCCCGGCACCTTCCTCCTCCGTTCCTCAGTATTACAAATTAGGCTTTTAACAAAATGTTCCTGTGTTTGGTGCGTCACGGTACGGGTGGATGTGTCAGCCTCTGCCACGATCACTTTTGAAGGATTTCTGTTTTCTCTCCCTTGATTTCTCAGGTAAAAGTTGTGCATTGTTTTGGAGGCTGTCAGTCTAATGTTCCTGCAGCAGCAGCAAAATAATTTGAAGAAATATAAAATGAGGAATGCTGATGATAATGAGTAAGGAGATGCAGGAAAATTTTATTAGGCGGGTTACATGGTAAGCTTGTGGTTTTCATTTAACTCCAAGTTGAAGGTCTGGATATAAACTCGTGTTTGTTCTTCCTTGCTCGTGCCCAGTGTAACCACATAAGCGGCAATGCTGAACCACATCAGGAGGGCTGTCTGTTCTGCAAGCATAGCTTGTCCAGCACTCTGGTCTTGAGACATGGTCGGAAGGCGTTTCACAGAGCCACAGGGCTGCTGAAGGTGGCACAGAGCTCCCTGGATCGGCCGGTGCAGCCCCCGTCCTCGAGGTGGAGTCAGCTGGAGAGGCTCGCTGCAAGAGCCTCATGTCTCTCTGGTCCTGGGGAGCCTGGAGCCAAGATGGGAAGAGGAAAGAGTGCCATTGTAAAATTCATGGGGAAATTACATGCTGGGTTTGTGATGCCACTTGTTTATGGCAAGAAATTGCAGTGAAAAAGGAAGCGGCCAAGAATTCGCTGTGGGACCCAGGGCTGTGGAAGAGGAGAGTTTGGGATGCTGTGAGCACTTCTATAAATGCCCACGGAAACAGTAAGAAGATACTGTCACTTGAAACTTACTAGCGTAAAAAATGTTTTGCCAATCGTGGTGGTGGATCTCTGTGACACTTCAGGAATCCCTTGGTCTTTGCTGGATTTCCTGGTGCTTCCTCTCCAGCTGAGGTATGTCAGGAGACTTCAGGACAGCTCTCCAGATGGTTCGTTTTACAGGATGATCCCATTAATCTCTTAAAAAAAAAAAAAACAACTTCATGAGGACATCAGTAGGCCAGAAGTTGACCTTTTGTCTCTTCTTAAGCATTTTTTTGGTGTTCTTGTGGGCTCTATTTTACCTGCAGTCTCAGCTGGTTGTCCGAGCACGTGTGATAGCGATGCATCCCACTTCAACACGTGAATTATTGCTGTCAGAGTGCCCGAAACTGCTGGAGTGGGTTTGTGTGCCTGCGTCGCAGTCTCTGTGAGACCTGCGGGTCCCGTGGAGCACCAAACCCTTCTCCTCAGCACAGCCCTTCGTACTGCAGGCACGCAGCTGATCCGTCCGGCCAGGAGAGCCACCTCCATCCTTTGGCCAGCTCCACCTACATTTCCTTCTACTGCTCTTCCAGAGAGACTCGGGAAGAGCTACCAGGACAGATCTGCCCCTCCAGGAACCCTCCGGCCTTTTGATTTGTGCATCCAAGAGTTTAGGACACAAATTAGGATGTTTTCATCTTGTTCTGTGGTAGACCTTGTCAACGGCTCGATTGATGCAATTGGCTCTGAGCTCAGGGAAGGGCAGGCAACAGAGGGGCTGCTTGTGCTCGCTGGGGCAGGGTATTGTTGCAGCTAACGAGGGGAGGCATGCCCAGAGCTCTCTCTCATTATGTTTGCTTCAAGTTGGCGTTGTCAGGCCCTCATTTTAACGTTGTTTGCGTTGCAGAATCTTTGAGTCAATGCTGCGCTTGGAATAGCGTGCTCTCCTCCCTGCCGTGCTGTGTTCAAGCTTCTCTTGGACTGGGATCTGCGCGCTGTCTGCTGTAGGATTTTCCACTTAACCTCATTCCCGTGCTTAAACTGATAGCCCTGCGCCAGCCCCTGCATCCTGAAATATCCCTCGCTAATAGCACGAAGCTGCTTCTAAACACTTCCTTCAAGAGCCGTGCTTTGGTGTGTGACAGCACGAGTGGCAGAAGGGCCAGGGGTTGGCAGCCTCCTTCAGGCAGAATAAGGAACTGTTCTGTTCCGGGGTGCTGAGCAGTGTGCCTGCTGCCCGGTGTTCTCGGGGTGCGCAGTTTGCTGCCAGCACCACGGCTGGGGACTGCAGGTTGTTCAGCAGCAGGACAAGCTTCGCAAGAGGTGAGCTCAGCTTTGTGCTGGAGGCTAACCTTAGCTCTTCAGGCTTTTACCACACCAGGGAAGAATGCTGTCCTAGAATGGCTGAACACTCGGTGTGTTTCTTTTGGAAGCTGCTTAATTTGTGTTGTGGGGTTTTTACTGCTTTGTTTGCAGCTGAGCTGTCTTCGTAAGAACAACAGAACCATCCCCATCCAAACCCATCTTTGCAACAGAGTTCGCCCCGTGAGTCATTGCATTTGTTTATCTCTGTGTTTACTGCAGTAAGTCCTTCACTTCCTTTGCACAGCCAGCAGCCTGCTTGGTATCTGTTGTGCCTGCTGAAATTGCAGCAGCCACCGCAGGACATACCCTTGGTTTTTCTGCAGTGTTCATGCATTCAGAGAATTGCACTGTTGTTTTTTAACTTGGATTTCTTCCCCATTTTATGCTGTCTCCACGTTACAGCCTTTTCCCGCTGAGCACGCAGCGCATTAAGCAGCACGTGCAAACGAGCATCAGCACATCTGCTAATTGTGCCAGCAGGTGTACACAGGAAAAAAGTTCCTTTCCTAATCCACAAAGTATTTACAGAAACCACTACCCATCCTCCATAACGCTTTGGTTATGGATGGAGCCGCCCTCTGGTTCCCTGAAGCTGACGAAGCCGTTGCAGATGGTCTGACTGGCTGAGGTGGGAGAGAAATGCTTTTGGTTTGCAGGCTGTAGGCTTAAAGGAAAGCTTTAGAGAAATGCATGGCTCCAAAATGTGAGCAGGCAGCCAGGCCATCAGGTGAGGGAGGGGCACAACTTGCAGAGGTCCTTCCCCTAAAGGAAGGTGGGAGCGGCAGTGAGGCTCTGGCTGGGCCTGGACCTCCCTCTCTGGGGTGTGGGTGTCGACTTCCCACAGCCATTCTGTAACCTGCCTGTGAGTACAGTGAATCTGGGGGAAAATACCCAAAGGCTGGTGCTGTCGGGACCGCACCTGCTAGGCATGGCAATCTGTGGGAGACACCTGTGGTGTTTTCACCCTCCCTTTGCTCTCCAGGTCCTCCTTCGTGCCACTGAAACGCAGTTACCGAGCTCAGAAAATCCTTAAAACGGAGCGGAAGCGGAGCTAATTAAGCAGCGACACGGGAGTCATAGCAGGGTGGGAACGTGAGTCGGAAAAAGGCCTGCTGCTTGAGATCTCTCTTACCCACAGGTTTCATTGAGCTCCTCTCGGAGCAGGAGTGTGGGGGCGGAGGGGCAGGAGCACTCATCATCTCCCACGAGATGGGAAGGGAGGGATGGCCGCTTTGAATGTGTTCCACGGGCGAGCGGTGGCTCTCCCTGGTGATTACATCCTCCTGGTCCGGGGCTGAGTGACGTCATCTGGCTGTTGCTTGGTTACTGGTGCGTGGGGCAACCCAGTAGACAACAAAAATGCACCCTAAGTGAAAGCAGGAGGAGGATCCTGGCGGAAATCGTTTGGGATTTAACCTAGGGATAACCTTTGGACTGAAATAGCGTTCTGTTAAAATAGAGGGGTCAACTAATATTTTGTTTTAGTATGTAGGTATGTGTAAAAAAGGATTCCTGAGGCTGCAGCTATTTCAGAAAGCTCCAGGCGCCTCTGGTTGGTGTCAGTGCTTGCAATGAAGTATTGTTTGCATTGGGTACCTGAGCAGATTTTTATTTTTTTACGGATTTAAAGCTTAATAGCAGGGAAGCAGGTGATCAGTAGAACTGGGTGCCATGGAACGCACTGAAAGAAGCAGCAGTCAGCCTTAGAGATGCCAGATGGGGTCAGGCATCATTTTTCCCAATGCTGTACCCCAGTTTTCACTGCAGTGATATCGAGAAATGCGTTATGGCTCATGTATCACACACCCTTCCTCTGCTGAGTAATTCCCTTCAGCTGATCGATGTCCCAGTGTGACTCAGCAGATGGAGCCGGGCTCTGGCCAGCCTTGCTCATGCAGCAAATACTTCGCGCAGCGCTGCTCACACTTTCCCCCGGGACCCGCCGTGCTCACATTGCCACCCTCCCCTTCTGAGCTCCCTGCAGCTCGGGGCAGAGCTGCCTCGGGGCTGCTCCAACATGGTCAGCACCCTCCAGCTGCAGGTGGCTGCTTCTCATGCGTGGGTCTGAGGGCTGGGCACCTTCAGAGCTGGAGCTTGGCCCCGTCCGTCTCCTGTCTTGAAGCCCGTGAAGGAAATGCGCCATGAGGTTGATGAAAGGCAAATTAAAATTAGATTTCCCCTTTGAAAAGCTTTTAAAAGTATTTCCAGCACTCCCTGGTGGCCTTTCGAAGCTTAGTGGCTGGCTGAGTTGTTTCTGACAAAGTGTCGGGCACTGTAGCATCTGTAGGGAAATGTCACGGCAACAATCAGCCCTCTCCCCTTTCACCAGCCTGCTGCCTGCCCACTCGGGTGACAGGGGAAGCAGCTGCACCTCTGGGCCGTGATCCAGGAGGGACGGGGCAGGAGCCCCAGCGGGCAGAGCAGGGGGCATGGTCGCTTCCAGGCAGCAGCACATCTGCTTGCCTCCCTCTCAGCACCCAGCCCATGGGACGCAGGGTTTTGCCCTCGAAGGGTAAAAAGCAATGGGGCAGAGAGCAGCAGGCGCGTGCTGTGTCGTGGTGGGTGCTTGCACATGTGAGCTGAGCTACACCTCCAGCCCCACTCCTCTCCCTTTGCTTTCTTGCAGGGTCCTGCACACCTCTTTGTCATGCAGGATGCGTGCTGCTCTGACTAACCCTTGCCTCTGGTTATTCAGTGCTGCGCATAAAGCAGATGTGCACGCAGGGAAGGGCACGCTGTTAATCAGGAACTGTTGGGCCATATGGCGTGTGGAGGTGGAACAGTACAGCTCCGTAATGAGAACCTCCTGCTGAGCAGCCAGGTTAACGTGCAGCACGGACAGCCTCAGTACGTGCTGGCTAGTGCAACGCATGGGTTCTTGGAGTGCTCCTCCTCTGAGGTCCGGCTCCTGTGCATTGGGTTCAGAGAGCCTGGACTGCCATTTGGAAGCGTGTAGGTACAGTACAGGCGCAGCTGGCTCCGTTGCATGTCTGCTGGCATTTTGTGGCTGTGCTCCCAGCTCGGTTTAGTGACACAGGCAGCAGGGAGCATCGCGCCCTCTGTTAACTCATTCAGCTCCCAGCAAGCTGGGGGTTGTAACTGAGTGTTAGCAAGCCTGGATGGTTGCAAAACCAGCAAAAAAAAATGCTAGAAAATGTCTTAACTTGGGTTGTTGCTCTAAAAAACTGATGTATTGCCTTCTGGCAGCTAGCAGCCTTTGACCTAGCTCCGGGCCTCACTAACACAAGGAGTCCAAGTCTTCATGTGTCAGCTGCAGTGTTGTGACCACCGTGCACCGATGTTGTCATTGCCCAAAACTGAGTTTTGCTGCTCCCAGCTCTTGGGCATCTCAGAGGAAAGGGGCTCGTGCAGCCCTGGTTGCTGGTGGCAGTCCCTGCAGCTTTCCCCACTGCCCCTGGGCTCCTGGTGCCGGGCATCTTGGGATGATTTCCTGTAAGGGACGCTTGTGACTCGTTGCTGTCTGCTGTTACTTCCTCCAAGGCACGCATCTAGCTCTTCAGGAGAGCCGTCAGCAGTAGGAGCTCATTCCCTAACGTGTGTTTCTGTGTCTGATTCCACGTTTGCTCCATGGACTGCACCAGAGCCCTCAGCGTGTGTGTGTGTAGGACATGTTTATTTAGCAGACGTGCACACATGGATTTCCCAGGTTTTCCTGCTTTGTACCCTAACCAGCACCTAAAAGTGGGTGCAGGGTGCCCTTAGCTGTGACTCCTCAGCCAGGCTCCGGAGCGCAGCCCCCTTGGTGCGTTTGCTCTGAGCACACGCGGCAGTACCGCAAGGACACGAGGAAAGGTTCAGCCTGAGCACGGTGGTACAGGAAGGCAGCGCCCCTCTGACGTCCTGCCTGGACGAGTGCCAGATGAGGAAAGTGTGTCAGAATTTCTCTGCGCTTTAAGGTAAAATCCCAGAAATTGGTGCTTTTGTACAGAATCCTCTAGGTTTCCCACGGAGGGCTGCGGATGCAGGCACGCTCCCTCCGAGCCACCAGCGCTGCTGTGGGAATCCACTGCCCTTGCGGTCCTGTTGTGGCCCCTCTGTGCCGTGCCCGGGGTAACTCTGGCTCTGCTTCCCCCCAGGAGGACTTCAGGAATAAGGTTGAAGATTACATTAAGCGCTACGCGAGATGATGAAGGGCGACGGCCGCCAGGACCATGGCTTCCACGCTGCAGAGCTGTCTTCAACTTCAACACCGCCACCACGAAGAAACCAGCCCGGACTGTACCAGCCCTGTGTCCATGTTGTACTGAAGAAGAAAACTAACTTCATAACTTGTCCATGTTAAAAGGAGAGTTCAGCATAAATACAGCAAGAAATTGTGTTTGTTGGTTGAAAAAAAAAAAAGTTGTTTGCTTACTTTTAAAATGTTTACTCTTCTGAACCGTACTGTATATCCTGTTGATGAGATGCTTGAGAAGTTAAAAGAAATCACTATTGGAATTGTAATTACACTTTTTTTTTTTTTTTAAACTATTGCCTTGTTTTGGGAAAAAAAAAAAAAAAAGACAAAAGAAAGCAGCTGGGGTGCTTCTGGAACACATGGAGTGGGCAATAAAATGGTCTCCTGTGAACCAAATCATGATGCTGTCGCCTCTGGTGAGCAAAACCCATGGGGAGCTTTTCCTAGGAGTCACCGGCACCGGGCTGGGAGCTCGCCACCGCGCAGACTCAGAGCCATGCTCGAGCTCTGGCGTCCAAGTTCTGGCTTCATTTAGTGCAAGTCCATTTCTGGCACGAGTTTGGGATTGTTATGTTGCTATTTTCAGCTCCTGTTTGGGCTACAGTATATTTTTTTTTGTTTCTGTTCATTGTGTGAAGTAGTTAAGTATAGGCTAATCTGTAACTTAAGTAAATGTGTAGTACTAGCAAAATTATATATATATATATAAAATATATATTTCTGTGAAAATGTAACAAAAGGGAGATTTTTTTTGTTTAAGAAATCTGCCTTTGGCTTTCAGATCTGGCTGTGGTGAGGGAGCACCAGGCACCACTCCCTGGAGCACACCTCAGTGTCCTTCCACCCGCTGCACCCTCAGCGCATGGCCGCTAATGCCCCCCCAGTAACCCACCCTGCACCCTCCTCAGCACCCCTGTGCATCTGGCTTGGTTTTTTTTTTGTTTGTTTTGTTTTGTTTTTGTAATTTGGAAGTGTTTTATGCTCTGATTGCCTCTTGTGTAAGTAGCTGTATGTGGAACACACGGTCAGAGCACGGGAAAGCAGAGATCCTCCAGAAAAGAGCAGCACCAACCTCAGGAACCACTTCCAGTCCACGAGTCCACGTCGAGAGCACGTGAGTTTCTGCTCTGCTGGCCGCAGGGCTCTGAGCTCCCAGCACAGGGCCCAAAACTCAGCGAGATGCTTTTATAAACAAACCCTAGAAATAAACGTTGGTGTGGTTTCATACGAGCACGTGTGTGTTGTGTAGAGCCCCTCGCTCCTCTGCGGGCACTGGGAAGTGGGAGCGGGCTCCATCTGAGGGGTTCCAGCAGCCTCGCTCACCGAATTTCCCTTGTGCTTTTTCCCTCGCAGCTTCAGAGCCACCTGCAGGTGTTCCTGGAGTCCCAGAAAGGCAAGGAAATGGAGTGCCCGGACAGCATGCAGCAGGAGAGCCTTACCCTTGGGTAGCGCAGCTGTTGTGTGCATTGGGAGTGGAACGTGGAGCTGAAGCAGGAGCCTGCTGTGACAGATCCTTACTGCCAAGGCAGGAATGTCAGGGAGGGTAAGGAGGGAAGCACACAAAAATAGAGAAGTGTTGAGAAGCATTTTCACTTGTGCCAGGGATGAAACCCCTCCAGTGCCAGCAGGACCTCAGGGACACTTTAGGGCTGCTCTTGGCCCGCACCCAGCACTTGTCCCTCCCCGCCTCCCTGCTTTCCTCCTCAGCCTCGATGTCCCTCTGCCAAGGTCCCCCCAATCCCTGCGTCCCCTCAGCCCAGTTTGGTCCTACCCCAGGAGCCTGAAGGAGACCCACAGGGACCCCCCCAGCCCACGGGCAGGTTTAGGGGACCTGATCCGCCTGGAGCCTAGCTCCTTGGAGGGGATGCACTAAAGGCTGGCACCTGCTTTACATCTGTGTTTATTTCTTTTATTAGGAGAAGCACCTAATTCCTGTTGCTCGTTAGCCCTGGGGCCCCAAGGCCACCACCAGTGTCACCTCCCAGCGCAGAGCTGTGACCATCACCCATCGCTCTCTACCTCCCAGGCAGAGCCTGTCCATGAGTGGGTGGGTGGCGGGGGGAAAAGGTGCTTTTCCTGGTGTTAAAAAGGGTAAAACAACAAAGAAAGGATAAAAAGAGGAAAAGTGAAGGTTTCATCACCCAGGCTACACCCTGACCCACTGTCCTCACGGTTATGGCACGTCCCAGTGCTGCGCCAGCACTGCAGGTGGGACTCCAGCCCCTGCCTTGTTTTCGTTTTGTTTTTTGGCCTGATTTTTCCAATTCCCCCCCCTCCCCAAGTGACTGCTGTGGGGTGCTAGGAGCAAAGTGGGTACAGGCTGAGCGGAGCTGTGGCGCTGACCCAGTACCCCAGCGAGCAGCATCCTCATGGCCATCAGCATCCCGTGCTGCCCAACGGCCAGGTCCTTAGCAATGGATCTAATTGGAAGCTGCCACCCGGGAGGGACCGAGGTGGGGGGGAATGCAGCAGCACCTCCGGGGCTTGGCACCCCTGGGATGCTCCTCAGCCAGGCTCTCCTCAAAACAGCGTCCCTAGACGATGCCCTCGCTGCGTTTGCTCCGCCACACCACGAGTGCAGTCATCAGCAGGGTGACGATGATGGGCACCAGGATGAAGGGGCAGAGGATGCCGTTGGGGGGGTCGTGCAGCGCCCGGCCAGACGGGGAGCAGTTCCTGAAGTAGTGGCTGTGGATGGCAACGAAGAACTCGTCCACCAGGCGGTTGGGCCAGTAGCAGGTGAGGTTCTCGGCCACCGCCACCGTGCAGTTCGTCAGCTCCCCGTAGGTGCTGCAAAAGAGAGCGGGCACCAGGGTGGCACTTTGGTCCTCACCGTCTTCCCATCCCCACGTGCCTCCTGTCCCCAGCACCATGACAATGTCCTGTCACAGACCCTGCTGAAATTGGTTAAAAAAAATGGAAGAAAAAAAAAATCCCCTGCTGCCTAGGTGGGCTGCAGCATCTCAGAGTGTTTGGATGCTTGCTCCCCCAAGGCTCAGTTCCCTGTGCCTGATGTCCCACCACCCCTGGGCACTGCAGTGCCCGAAAAGGTGCCACCATCCATGTGCCACCCCGAGGCATCTGTCCCTGTCCTCCCGCCTGCCCAGGAGGAGCCATAACCCAAGGAGTGGGATCCACAGCTGTGCTCCAGGGACTAAGAATAGCCCAGAGCCGTGTGCCCGGAGGGTGGGCAGGGGGAGAAAGCCTTTTCCCCCCAAACCGAAGGGAGAGCTGCAAGCAGGGGCTGCAGCAAAAACCCCGCCCCTTGCTGAAGCCTCTCCCAGTGCTGCATCCTGGAGGTCCTTCCTGGCACCATTTTTCCTTCTCTGCTGCGAGCAGCAGCTGAGACTTTTCCCGATCCCCATGGGAATCGGCTGGGTGCAGCTGATGCGGCTCACCCCACCGCAGTGGAGGGGTGATTTGCGGGTTTAGGGGATCCGGATGCCAACACCACTGTAAATCCTGAGCAGTGCCTCTGATTTTACCACTGAAACCCAGCCTCGGACTGGATCCTCGCCAGCATCTTTGCTGGGGATGCAGGACTTTGCAGTCACCACGTGCAATCTCCTCACAGTTCAGGTTTGCAGCTCACCCTCTGGCCACTGGCATGGTGGTTTTTGCTCTTTTCCCCAAATCCCTTACTTCTAGAGAAAGGGAATCCGAAAGGAAGAACAAAAGGCAAACCACAAGGATTTCCTTCTGTGCAAATTTAAAAGGACAAAGCAATTTCTCCCCCCACAAGGCTGCAGAGCAAGATGGCACACGCTGAAGACCCTTGGGAACCCGTCAATAAATAGAAACCTCTGGGTGTATTCTTAGCAGGGTGACAGCCCACTGTCCCTCCACAGCCGGAGCTGAGTGACGGGCACAGCTGCGGTGCCACCCTGACGCTGGTCCCCCTCCCTTCCCACCAGACGGAGTGCACGCAACTGTTCTACTCAAATCAATCAGCCCAGCAGCCCGCTCCCAAAGCGCGTGGCAGCTCACACGGGTTCCCACATTTCTGCATGGGCAGCAGTGGAGCCCCCATTCCTGGAGGTATTGAAGAGGTGCGTGGACTTGGCCCTGGGGGACGGGGTTTGGTGACGGGGCTCGGAAGGTCACGATGGCGGTTGGACTTGGTGATTTATTTCTGTTTCTCCATTTGTGCCCAGCAGAAGTGAAGTCCTACCCTCTGAAGCAGGTGGAGCAACCCATCCTGTGCCACCCCTGCCCACTCCTGCCTGGGCCATGCTCTTGACAGTGCTTTTCCTCCTAAAAGGGGATGGTGAGGCCAAATCCAGGACGGACAAGGTCCCACAGCCCCACAAACCCAGGCCACCCTGTGCCCGGCCAGGAAGCAGGGTGCCGAGCGAGGTGGCCATCCAAACCCCATAGCCTTGCAGGGCAGCTTGCTTACAGCTATTTCGACCTGATTCGCCCAATGTCCTGAGGGCACGGGGGGATCAGAGGATGTCATCTCCTAAATCACCTGAGGCTTGTGCTCCTGCGGAGCAAATGAACTGGTGCAATCGAATTAAACACTGAGAATTTATCAGCATTTCCTCCAAGTGCCTCGCGGATAACAAGTTTAGTGGAAGCTATTTAGGAGAACAGGATGTCAGAGGTAAAGAACAAGCTCTTTAATACACCTCTGCTTCCTGTGCTGTGGCTTCACCAAAGGTCTGGAGGAGGAGATGGATTGCACCTCATGGAGGTTGCAGATGGCACCGAAGCAGGGGGTGAACCTCCTGAGGTGGCTTCAGGATCAGGCAATGGCAGCAGCCCTGGACAACAACAGTCAGAGATGCCCAACGCACCCTGTGCTAGATTTCTCTACAGAAAAAGCTGAGAGCAACCCATGTCTCTGCTTCTCATCTGCCGTGGATCGCTGCTAATCCCCTGACACTGACTACTAGCAGGAGGCTCAGCAGAAGACTGCCATGCCCTATGGCCAGAGGAAAATCAAAAAGCAACTTCTGGAAGAGAAGGGTGAGCCTTCCTGCAGAGCTGCCCCCAGCACGTCCTGCTGCTGGGGCTGTCCCTCCCCTGGGGCACAGCTCTGCACTGCTCCCTGTTGGGCCCACGGGGTTCCTGCCAGCCACATCTCAGCCTGGCCAGGCCCCTCTGGACGGCGGTGGGACCCTCCGGGGCATCAGTTGGGTGCCACCTGCAGCCTGGCTAAGGGCACACTCTGTCCACCATCCACATCATTCATGAAGACATTAAACAGGACTGGACCCAGGGATCTGTGAGGGTCTTGCAGGCATCACCCACTGCTGTCCCCTCATCTACCTTGTTGGTCCTTCACAAGCAACCCCGAGCACATTTGGTAGAACAAAACCCACTGCTGATCTCTGTCCATCCCCAAATCAAACACGGGTGCAGGAGGTCCCTGATGCAGTGCCACCCACGGCGTCCCCCAGCTCGCCCACCCCGGCCCCACTCCCTCTGGGCTCGTGGAGTGTTTGTTTGGGAGAGGAAGAACCG
>VXAV01000343.1:0-21514 GCA_013399715.1 Alectura lathami
TGATTCTATGATTCTATGATTCTATGATTCTATGATTGATGAAGCAACTTATCCTGAAAACAAAGGAGAACACATTTTATAAAAACCTGCCAAATTTAGGAAGGACCAACCATAGGTTCTGGTACTAGGGACTCTATCAAGCTGTTCCCAAGGTCCTATCCCAGATATAGTTTTCCTTCCCCCATAAGGCTTACTGCTGATCCAGTCTTTTCAATGGAGTGATGCATGCTTCAGAATACTGTGCACTTCAGCACACCCTGCATGATTCAGGAGAAGAGCAAACAGCCAACATCAGCAATATGGACAGACAAGCACACCCATAGTCTCTACCTATTTTATCCATCAGACAAAAAGACATAACTGTCATTTTCTAAAGATATGTCACAAAAGGTATAACTCTAAACTCAAAGCTCTCCCATGAGATCCAAGTAAGCAGAATTTGCTGATGCTCTTTTGTTATGTCCAAAGCAAGATATATAGATGGCCTGGCCTGTCCTATTACTTCTGTTCCATTCTCCAGGGAAGTCATCTTGCTCATCTTGTTAAAGCTTACATTGAACCTTACTTGGTCTGGAAGCCAGCACAATAGAAATGTCACTAGTGGCTGTGTAATTTTTCACTGATTCTCACAATTTCTATCTTTTAGAATTCTCACAGTTTCTACCTTTGCTAAAGAAAAAGATGACCTGGTACCCTCTCCCCTTGTCTTTATTGAACAAGGGGCAAACTCACATCTCTCTCTTGGCTATTCAGAGAAAACTCTTCTAAAATCTCAAATTAAACAGGCACCCATATGGCTTCGTGTTTAGGTGTTTTCCCAACTGGGACTCTCATGCTTTTTCCACTTTAAGGCCTCAACAAGATCTTGTGACAGGTTGCCTTTCTGACAACCAAAGAAAAGAAAAGGCTCCATAATATACACGGCCAAACAGTGGAACGTTTCACCTGCACTTTGCCCTGGGCCTTGTAGTTTAAGTCTGATCTACAAGCAACAGCCTCAGAGTGCTACAAGCGCAGCCCATGCTCATAAACAGTATGTTCAGGGGGAAAGATCAAGAGTCTCTCAATGCTTTAGTCAACTTCTAAAAGGCACTTGTCCAAGAGAGGAGGTTCTCTCTCTCTCTCTCTGTGTCTTCTTATGGGTTTTCATCATAGATGAGACCTACAAAAAACCCACAGGTCCTATTTATTTTTCAGTGACTGTTCTCATGGGATAGCCAGAATATAAAATGGGCACTTAGCAATCTCCTGCCCCCATCCCTCCAATGTATTTTGGTGTCTAACAGCATAGCAAAATGTAAGTAATGACTCTTCTGATGCAAAAGAACAGGGGGAGGTAGAAAACATAATGAGTTACTGTGGGATAATGCACTTATCCCTGCTATTGAGGAAATGAGCCATAAGGGGCATGGTTAGGCCTGGGGCTTTATACAACTGTAAGTTACTCCACTCCATGTTCATTTTAATCTCATTGAGCCCTTTCTTTAAAATATTACTTTCAATTTCCAGTCTTCAGGAAAAATCATTACGATGGGTTACTTTTCTCCTTTGTCAGTAGACTGTACACACATCCAAAAGTTTCATCATTCTCTAAACCTTAATTTCTGAAGCCTGCATGGAAAAAAAATGTGCTTGAAATCAGAGTTTCATACACTGAGCTTATAATATTTTTTTCTGCATTTGCTGCCACCTGCTAGTGACATTCCAATTCAATATGAGCAAAATAATGAACAGATTCCCTCATATAGGTTGAAAAACAGAAAAGTTTGAAAGTAGCTTCTTTTTTTTATTATTATTTTTCACTCTGCCCTGTTTTCTATTTGATTCCTGCCTTAAGAGCAAAAAATTCAAATATTATTTTGGAATGGGCTTTGCAAAGATCCTAATTTTTGCCATGATTTAATTCCTGTTTGTATTCACAGTAATACTCATCCTGAGTCTCAGAGGCAGAGAGTTCATTACGGATAGATGAGGGATGATTTTAAATTGTCATCCATCTTGTCTAAAATTTTTTGTTATATTTCAGAGAACAAATGTAAATTATCATTGTGTTTTTCAATCATTATGTGAGGAATTATGAAATTAGTCCTGTGATTTCACCAGACACTTTGTGCTTTATTATCCATCATAGGATTACTTGGGTACAGCCATTTCTTTGAGTAATTATTTTCAGTATTTGTACATACACAGCTTTGAAAGACTGTAAGAATATAGTTGTTAAGACTGCATTTCTTTAGGAATGATGAAGCATAATCAAGTAACTATAAGCATGCATTGCATATAAAAGTAGAATTTGGAATTGATATAGTCTCAGCTGTGGTTGGTATGTAATTTTTCTTTTCAAACTAATATTGAATGTTATATATATTAAAAAAAAAAACTAATTTCTAAAGGCTGAGACAAAGCTTTAATTCAGAATTTCCTGTAGATTTGAGTTCTGATTATTTTTGGAAACTTCATTACATATTTTAACTAGCCTGATAATAAATATGATTTCTGTCTGGAAGTAATTGAAGTTAACTTCCAGCATAACTAGATAACACATTTTTAATGGCTACAGTCCTTCTTCATTTATTATATACATATATTTATATATATGTATATTGTATCAGATATGTGATGGCTCAAAAGAAAAAAATAATGTTTTATATATTATATTTAAAAATTGTTGGAAAGCATTATCACACAGAACTGTCTTGTCTGTGTGAGGACTAGAAACTGGATATGCATAAATGAAATTTTGTAAGAATTAAGAATTTTCCTGTTCCTCATCTCTTCCCCCAACATGCACCAAGTCTAATGGTTCAAACTGGAAGATCTTCATTGAAACCAGTGGAGTTGCACCAGCACCTCCTAGCAAGGAGCCCAGCCCTTAATGTTTTTGTTGTTGTTGTTGTTGTCGTTTGTTTGTTTTTTCTTTTTTTTCTTTTTTTTTTTTTCCTTTGGAGCCATCAATTGCAATAGAGGTATGATCTATTTCCAGAAAAGATCAGCTGTCTCACCACTATCACTCAGAATTAAGTCTAACAAATTAATGGAAGGTTTACCTAAAGGGTAATATGGAATCATCTGCTGGATTTGCAAGGGTGAAGTTACACAGTAAGTTCTAAATCAATGGTCTACAACTGAAAGAGGGGAGGTTTAGGCTGGACATCAGGAAGAAATTGTTCACCTGAGAGAGTGGTGAGGCACTGGAACAGGCTGCCCAGAGAAGCTGTGGCTGCCCCATCCCTGGCTGTGTTCAAGGCCAGGCTGGATGGGTTCCTGGGCAGTTTGATCTAGTGAGCTAGTGGCTGGCAGCCCTGTCCACGGCAGGGGGGTTGGAACTAGATGATCTCTAACATCCCTTCCAACCCAAGACATTCTATCATTCTATGAATGTGTTGCTGATGTAGTGTTATTGTCAAACTCCCTGCAATCTATCAATTTGAGAAGCATGCTTTTCGCTCCAGAGCCCAAAGAGCGTCTTTGCCCCAGGGGTACATGGAGGTATAGATGACTGCACTGCAGCTAAGATTCTACAGCTTGCTCTCCTGCCAGCTGCAATAGCATGACCATGGCTGACCTCATTGTAACACCAGCATGCTGTGCACCAAAGGACTTCTGCTTTCCCCATCCCTACAAACTGCCACATAGTGGATGTCGCTCCTTGTGGCCACTTGGTTTCTACCGTGAATACTGACTTTCGTAAAAAACACTTTTATGGTTTCCAGGAGTGTTTGTACCATCTTTATAGAGAAAATTTGAGGGTACAATGGGTAGCAACCTGTCAGATGCCACTGTCTAGAGGCATGGAAATGTCCATGGAAATCAAGCTGTCCTGCCTAATGCAGTAGTACTCCTTCAGAGTAACCTATCTATGGGTCTATTGCTGTCCACTGGCTTTACTGTCCCTTAGATAGCAATCTCCAAGACAGTCATCTTGGCGTCTGTGAGTATGTAACTCTTTCACATGAGTCACTGGAAATTCAAATGTTTTGTATCTGGTGGGGATCTCAGCAGAAAGTGCTTCCGTGAATGTGCATACCTACTTGTGCATGTAACTCAGTGAAATTTTAATGGAAGACTGTTTTATAAAATAAGAACAGTGTAGATAATCAATTACATAAATAATACTAGTGAGTTACAAATATTTAGTTGTTTCACATTGGAAAAAAAAAAAAAAGAAAAAATTGACCATTATATTAAAAAGGTTATTGTTTTTTTCCACCAAGAACATTGATAAATGTAAGACAACTCTATTGAGTTTTAGCATTATTTTAAAAAATCACTGTAGAAACTTCTTACAATGATTAATAAGTAACAGCTAACAACTTTTTATGCTGCCACTGCATGACACTTTTAGGACAGAAAAGTAAAACAAAATTGTTGAGAATATTGTAAAGTACTGGTGGGGATAGACCCCTTATTCCCAAAGTAGGAGTAATTCCTGCATACACCAAAGGATTTTTTCTTTTCATGAAATATTGAATGATCCCAGAGTCCCGACAAAATCTAACAAGAAATAGAACCGCCATGCCACTTATTGCGCAGCACAGGTAAATATTCATTATCACCTTGACTCTCTGTTTCTGTACACAAAAACAAATGCTTTTTTTGTTTAATTAGACATGTAAATTTTGTCATCACCACCCGGCAAGGGCCCTAAAATGTTTACAGCCTAATTCTACATCTTACAAGCACTAGGCTGATATTGATATTGCATCTCTCCTCCTACTCTGGATAGCTATTGTTGCCAGCCAAGCAAGAGGAATTAATGAACCCAATGATTACCCAAAACTTTACTGAAGGCAACTTGCCAATTTGCAGGAGGACCCTTGAATAAAAGCACACAGGAGAAAGGCTCCTTCTTTCCCTCTGTATGTTCCTTTCTATCTAGTGTATGTAATGTCTGTGGAATTGTCTTTGGTCACTGGATTTGGAGGACCTATGGCTATTAACCTTTAGGAAAGCTTTGGCTCTATCAATTCTACCATCCCAGCCATAGGAGATGTCGGACAGCAGAGACATGCCAATGTCAACCTCTTAGATCTTGTATTTGGATGGGAACAGAGAGGTGCTTAGGGACCACACCATGACTGTGGCTGGCTCTAACCTGCTCAACTGTGACTAGGGGCATGCAATGCTCGTGGAGCTCTACCCTCAGTAACGGGCCGAGGGGCTGCTGGAGGAGCGTCCTGTGCCTGGCACTGCCATTCCAATGCACCAATGAGAACACACCCGCGGTCCTTCTCGGAAGGAGTTCTGGTGGCCTTTGTAAATAACTGCATGGTCCCCATATATTAAAAACAACAACCAGAAGAGGCTTATTTGTATTTCTGCTTCCTTTTCAGCCTTGTTGCAAGTCAAACAAAGCAGTAAACAAGAACCAGGCTCACTGAAGCCAGACATCCCTGTTATACCTACTAACATTAGTGAAGACTGACACAAAGGGGGACTTTTTAATTTAATGCTGCAGACTACAAATTGAATTCTCAAACTTGAGAATTGCCAACCTGACTTGAGGCTTGACAGTTCTTAATAGCCTGCTTACAAATTAATAATTTTTATCTAGCTGAGTGCATAACATTTTGATAAATTGTCCATTTGCCTGTCTGCTTTATCCAGCTATGCCGTTTCCTTTTTAAATCTAAGGAAACTCTGTCCATAAGTTGACTGTGATGGAGAAAACTATTTTAAATCCCAGGTATCCAAGTTTTTTTTGCATATTCTGTTAGAAATGTCAATTTTGTAAGTGACTGAATAAAAATAGTTGTATATATAGAGACTTTGCTCCTCCTTTTTTTTTTTTTTTACTCCTTTTTCTCATGTCATTGAACACTTTTAATTTCTATATATAGTATGATATTAACTTCAGTATCTTTACCTTACAAGTATTTTTCACTGTCATTCTTCAGCTCTTGTGGGATATTTCAGTTCATGTCAGATGTCCTAGAATCTCATCCTTATTGTGCCATCAAGAACACAAACAAAACAGGTTTGTAGTGATACATGGGAGTCTTTCCAAAACGAAGCTTTATCTTCTGGATACAAGGTCTGGAATCTTACAAGGTTTTGGTTTAGAAAGTCAAAACAAACCCTAACCAAGTATCTCCCTCCAAATCTGACTGCTTGTTTATGCTGAGCTTGCTGGATCGCTTCTTGTCTGGCCTGGAAGGCAGCTTGCATACTTGCCTCCTCTGTCTTCATTTCTTGGGCCACCTGAGCTCATCATTTTTTTTACAGACACCTCTCAAAAAACCGCTTCCTACTGATCTGGCTTCTTTTTTGTCCCTAGTTCCCAGGCCTGTAACACTTTATTGCTCCTTTTGATATTTCTTCTGACACTTATGTCTATAAATCTGGTTGCTTTGTTGGTGGGCTTCCACCTAGTCTCATCCTTTCTTTTCCTTGTTTCTGGTATGGGTTACCACACAAAGTGGATTATACAAAACACAAAGTGGATTATATAAAACACAGCTGTCAGAGAGCTTTAGGAAACCTATCTTCATTAACGCTGCAGCATATATCCCATCACAAAAAAAAAACCCAAGAGGTTGAGTTTGTAGGCATAAGAATAATGTGCATATTCTTTCTTTGATCACAAATGGAAAAAGATTTTTTGGAGATGTTCAAGAATATCAACAACTGTTTTAATTTTTATTAGAAAACAAGTGTCATCTAAGATGTAGATTTTTACACCTGAAATGCGTTTTGTGATCTTGGGACATTTTCTCATCTTAAAATGCACTTGAAGAAAAAGAAATGTTAGAGGACTCACAGTGACTACCACATGTGCTGGATGCACTCAGCCTTGCCTGTGAAGGGACCGAATGATGGTCAGCAACAGCTCTCTGATAACTGTTTTGCATAATCTCCTGTCTGTCATAACTTGTACTAGACACAAGGGAGCAAGCGATGACATTGTGTCTCCTATTTCATTCCCCAGACCCACTGCAGGGTTAACTAGGCCTAAATCATTTCTAATAGACACAGTGCCCCTGTGCCTTCTTACTTGCTTTTCTTCTAATCTCTCCAGGAAATCTATTCCTATGTTGAACTGTCTTTCCAGGTCAAAAGTTTTTTTGATGCTCGGACTAAAATGTTCTTCACTTACTCATTGCTCCTTGTTTTATTGCCAGTGAACATAGAAACAATCAACTCTTTCCTTTTCAGTAGACTTCTGGAGATGACCACGACCTGTCTCCTCAAGCCTTTTCAGAAATATCTCCCTATGTTCTTCCTAATCTTCCCTCAAAAGCCTTCATTTCCAGATTACCAATCTTTTTAGTTCCTATTTGGACTTTCACCACTAAAAGTGTGGTGCTGAAGATGGAAAAATTACTTATGCTGAAGTCTCACCTGAACCTGATTAATCGACAGGACTACTTCCTCTATCTTTCTTGCAGCGTTTGTGTTTATACTTTCCAGTATAATGCTTTCTTTTTCCCCACTGTTAAGTTGCCTCATATTCAGTTGGCAGTCTGCTGTTAGGCCCAGATCTGTTTCTGCAGAATAACTGCAGAGAAATTAATTTCCTATCTTGTATTTGTGTGGTTCATTATTTCTGTACAATACTGTAAATGTAGCACTCCACACTTACTTTTACTGAATTAATTGATTTTTTTTCTTCCCTAGACCAGTTCTCCAATTTGTCATGATAATCTTGAGCTTTCATCCTGTATTCCAATGTGTTGCAGCCTCTCCCAGACTGGTATCATCTACACGTTTAATAAATTCAATCCATTCCATTATCCATCTCATTAATGAGATTACTGAATAGGAAACACCTTGGCGGCGCCAGCATAGAGTGCTTCAGTTAAATTTGACAGCGAGCCTTTAATAATTACTTCCCTTCAGTACCACCTTTGTGAAGGATGGAGTGCTTGGTGCAATGTGCAGCCTGGAGAAACATCTGCCCTCTGTAAGATGCAGAGCTTCCTGCCCCCCAGGGATGGGAAGCTGTGTGCTACGTAATAGCAGCATACTTTGTGCCAATATTTTAACCTCTCTGACCTTGCGCTAAAGTCAGGTTTGCCTCAAAGTACTTGGCTAACTATGTGTATATGCATATATGTTTTTTGGTACATAAATCTCACCTTCCAGCCCTAAAATGGCAGGTGTCCCTTAGTCTGAGCAAACACGATTGGTTCTCCTGTAAATAGATAATTAGTACTGGCTTTGCATTCAAGCTAATAGGTTTGAGGGAGATCTTTTCTCTTGCTGATGTGCTGCTTTACAGTGTTTCTCAAGCGTGGCTTGCAATGGAATAGGAAATAGTCACAAGTGGGATGACTCACACTCACAAGCTATTTTCATCTGGCTTATATTGCTCTGCTAATAATGTTTTCCCTCTGTATTCAGAAGTCTCTTTCAGAGAAAATGAGCTCTGCTGGTGCGAATCCACTGCTGGTGCCATCCCCAGCTGGCAGCATGTCTTCCCAACTGAGTCGCTCACCTTCTATTTTCCTCCATTTCTCCACTGTGAACATGAAATTCACCTGAAAATGTGCACCATTCTTCAATTGCTTGTAGACAAATGCTAATTCCCATTTGTATTTTTATGGTGATTTTATTCCAAACCTCTTGTTTGAAAGTCTGCCTCTCCTCATGCTTAGACCAGTATAGCATCTAATCATTCACTGAGATCACTCTGTACCTACGTGTGATGTTGGATTAAATTGATTTCATAACAACTTTCCATCCACTCTGACACATTTTCCTTACCTTTGACCTCTGTAGCAGCAACATAAATGAATTTAGCAAGTACAAGACAATGGGCAGTCCATCCCTTTTTGGAGAGTCTGGGCCTGAAAACTCGGTGTGAGAATTTAGCTGTAATAACTGTGCCAGAGGCAACAAAGGATTTTTACTTTCCACTTCCTAAACATTTCTGTGTAGGTGTGTGCCCATGAAGGTCCCCACGACCTGCTCAAGTCAGACATTTGTCTCCATTAAGTCATGTGCAAAGATAAGGGCATTCCTGTAGTCAACAAGACGGCACATTGTATTTTAAAATGAAGGATTTGCAGAGGTGGCAGCTCATTTGCATGCAAGCAATGTAAATGTAGTGGGGGAGGTGTTGTAAATCACCAAAGAGCTACTTGACAGTGCCACTCTGTGAGTCTGGTTCAGAATTATTAATTAGAGCAGGCTGAAGATGGTTTGTTTGCATATCAGTTGAGCTAAGCCATGTTGGAATCCCTGTAAATAATAAAACAGCCTGATTAGGCCTAGTCATTAATTAAGTGTCTTCCCTGTGAATAAACAGTGAAATCTTTTCGTTTGCCAGGGACCCCTATGACATCGTGATAAATATGCAGTTGCAAAAGCTCCTATAATGTGGTTTGACATCTTCATCTATTAAATTGCAGCATTCTCCCCGGTGACGATGGGTTCAAATCCCACATCTGCCTAATTTCGTTCATTAAAATATATTGCTTTGGAGGCCTCAGATAATCAGGGTTGAGAACCTGCAAGGAAAAAAGAAGAGGAAAAAACTTGTTAAAACTCTAAACCACAGTGCTCAATCATCTGTATAGGTGGCTTTTTATTGGTGTAACAACGCTGAGTACGATAAAAAATCTGGTTATATTATTATATGGATATAAAATTCAGTTATGATTTATTTGACTAAAATGATATATATTTAGAACCAAACTACACTTGCCTCAGAGGCTGGTACTAGATCTAGCATCCACTATCCATCAGCGTGAAGTAAGAGAGAGAGATCATTTATAGAAACACTAGTTTTTCAAATCCAAGAGAATGTTAAAGGGAATTAAATATCATACCACAATGCCTGAATTGATCACTATAGGTGATCAACAAGCAGATTTTCTCCTTTTATACACTGCTGAACAATTGGTGAAGTGCAATGTAGGGATCTTTCATCTTCTGAAGCTTTGGATACTGGCAACTTTTGCAGTCAGGGTATTAGACTACTAGACAGATCAACGAGCTGAGCAGACAGTGACAAGTTCTGTTTTCTTGTGTAATATTCAAATCCTGCAAGTAGCACATGAACATTGTCTTCTGGAAAATAAGGTAAATTTTTATCAGTTCAATGACAGGACAAAGATCTACTCTATCCCCATAAAAGTTGATGGCCTCATCTACAAATATTCCCCCTCTGCAGCATTCTCCCTGGGCTCATCCACAGCATACAGGGTCAGCACGGCCTTATTTAGCCATCATTTTTGTGTCCTGATACTCAAAACAGCCAATTTAAAGGTGCTGAGATAATAACAATGCTAAGCATGAGCATTTGAATAGGTGAGAGACTGATGATGACTCAGTGAGATCAATCTATTGATCTCAAGATATTCTAAGTATTTAAGTGCCATGCAACAATTAGAGGTATTTCTGAGTATGCAATAAATGACTTTATTCTGACAGGCTCTCTCGTTTCACTTGTACATAACAGAGACTGAGAATGCAATTGACGAATAGGAAACTAGTGCTCAGCAGATGGACCCTTTGGTGCTGACAGTCTTGCGTTCTGGTAAACAATCAGCCTGATGAAAGGAAATCACTGGAATTATTGTTATGGCAAGTAGCAGTCCCTTGAATCCTCACATTTACTTGAACATGGTCAAATACATTATAGGCCTTACATTAAACTAATACAGAGATATACATACACTTACAACAGCTGGATTAGCTACTGCTTAGTACAGACAGAGAAACAGAATCCAGAGTGGTTCCTTGATGTCCATCAGCAGAGGACAGCAACCACCATGATATTGGATGACTTATTTGCAGAGACCACCATTGATGCCCAGTGTTCCCCTCTGCAGTTGTCACTTCTATGTATGCTGTACATGGAACAGCATGTAGCTGTTGGCAGCGTTCCTCTCTTCTGCAGTGAATCTAGCAAAGTATCATGGGAAAGGCATATTATACGTGTGCTGAGAGACCTGGCTAGTGCAGAGATTTGCAGCGATATTCAGTATGCTGATGTCACCCAGCTGGCACAAGAAAGGGGATTAGCCAATGTCTAGACGTATTTGAGGCTTGCAGGGGAGCTGGCTATTTGCAAATAAGCCTGGAAGAGACTGAGACAACCTTGGTGGGCTGAGCAGAGACAGAGAGAAGTCCTGCCAGAACTTCTGTCATTTCCAGTCACTGGGGGAATGGAACTGCAGTTGGTGAGGCAGGTGGAGAATTTAGGTGTGTGTTGAGAGTTTGGGCTTCTCCTCCTAGCCATTATTCAAGAAAGCTGTTTTAGTCTGTGCATGAGGAGGAGAGACAGCTCTTCTCTTTTCTGTTAGACTTTCCCATTACTATTTGCACCTCTATTGCCTGGAGATATGGCTGCCATAATTCTGCCTGATAACCTGCTGTGGACTCTACTGTTGCTTTTATCCCTGGTTTCAACAGCCTGAAGGATCACATGCCCTCGGTTATGATTAACTGATCCTTTTGGGCTGGAGCTCCTTTGCTATAAAAGCAGGGAACTGCTGATGGAGTAGGCATCCCTGAGTTTGGCATTTATTCTCCTTTGAGGCCTTTGGGACTGCAGGAGTTTTAAGTTATTAAGCCTTTGGCCATATCACAAACCATGTCCTTTTTTTTTCTGGCTTTTACAGAACAAATAGCCTGAGAGCTGGAGAGGTTGGAGTTTATTTTATTGTCTCCTTATCTTGCCAACGTGCTTTGTCAGGGGGATGAGCAGTCCTTTTGTTTGTGGCTAGAAATGTGCATTCTACCCGTAAGAGAGAATGACCCTCAAAGAACCTTTTGCAGAGCTAAAGAAATACGTATTTTAGAAAGCCTCTCCTTCCCCATATAGCTCAGTTAAGGCACATTTCAGCTCTCATTAAAACTGATGGAAAACCTCCTAGGTACTTCAGCAGTGTGGAATCAGGCCTATTAATTATTAGACTTCTCACATTCTAGGGATACATACCAGTGCTGCATAGTCATCACAAAATATACCACAGGTGGATATGAGAGTTCATGATAACTTTATTTCAGTTGATGAAATAAAATGGCATTACAGAGAAATTTCAAGTTAAGTCTTGCACACTGTCAGAGCAATTAGCATTTGATCACTTCAGCTTGATCATTTTTCATATGCAATGAAGACCTTCCATTGGCATCTGCCCCTCTACTCTGCTCTTGTGAGACCCCACCTGGAGTACTGCGTCCAGTTCTGCGGCCCCCAACACAAGAAGGACATTGAGCTGTTGGAGCAGGTCTAGAGGAGGGCCACGAAGATGATCTCCGTGAAGAGGATGCTGGAGCACCTTCCCTATGAAGGCAAACTGAGAGAGCTGGGGTTGTTCAGCCTGGAGAAGAGAAGGCTCCAGGGGGACCTGATAGCGGCCTTCCAGTACCTGAAGGGGGCCTACAGGAGAGCTGGGGAGGGGTGATGGTCATAAACTGGAAGAGGGGAGATTTAGGCTAGATATTAGGAAGAAATCTTTATTGTGAGGGTGGTGAGACACTGGAACAGCTTGCCCAGAGAGGCTGTGGAGGCTGTGCCACCTCCTTGGAAGTGTTCAAGGCCAGGCTGGATGGGGGTCTGAGCAACCTGGTCTGGTGGGAGGTGTCCCTGCCCATGGAGGGGGGGTTGGAACTAAATGGTCTTTCAGGTCCCTTTCAGCCCAAACCATTCTATGATTCTACAATTCTATGATCTCTGAATTTAGTCCTATCAGGTTGCTCATACACTTGCCTTGTACACTGAAGGAACAGTCATATACAGGAAGGTTTTCTGAGACAAGTTTCATACACTACAAATAACTGAATCTGGGAAAGGAGAGCAGAGGACCGTGCCCTGCTTTGTTTAACAGACCATGCATTTGGCACTCTAACAAAGGGAAAACATGAACTGCATTGCTGAAAACTCCACAAAAAGTGCAGAGTTTGTTTTGTTCTCTAGACCAGCTCCTCCTCCTCTACCCAACTCCATCATTTTAAACAGAAAAGATTTCTAGCTGTAAGAATAGCCTTCCCACTGCAAATGACACACAGTTTTGTTGAATTCACAGCCAAGCAGACAGGGAAAATAAAGAAGCTTGAAGAGCCAGATCCAATTGTCTCTCAAGTCACAGAAACTCCTATTGACTTTGGTGGTCTTTGGATCAAACACTGAAAAAAAGCTTTAACATCCCATAGTTGCCTTAATGGAAAACATTTTCTGATGCCTAACAATCATATATACACCTTAAATCTCTGTAAAAAAGCACAGAATGAAAGACCAATAATATCCATCAAATATGCCTGTCTCATTTGGTACATCCCTTTAAACAGATATTGTCTGTGAAGTGGTTCCTGGAACACATGCTTATTCTAGCACTAGTAAGGGCCATGAAATACAAAGCCAGGACATCTGGGTCTGGTGGTGTTGTCTTTGATTGACAAGAACTTATAGAAAAAAAAAAAAAAAAGAAAAAGAAGCTTTGAAATCCTACATCAGAAATAATATAGGCCAATCAAGAGCTTTCAGATGTCTCTCTGCTTTGCAGTATCTGTGCATTAGTTAATTTTGTGCAGACCTACAAGGTTACATTTCCCTAAAATGAAACTCTTTTTTTTTGTCTTGGTCATGTTTCTAATCTTTAGGCCCCTTTGTAATATTTATCTCTCCTCTCTAGTCCTTCCCAATTTATTACCATCTGCAAATTTTGTTAATACATTTCTTTTACCCTCTGTACTGTCACATAAAAGAGAGTAACAAATTAGATGCTAACTCTTAAGATGATTGGGGTGCAAGATTGACCCTAAAACATTCCTGCTGTTATGCTATTGTCATCTCCCTTCAGACTGACTCTTCCAAGTAAAACTACTTACTATCATCTGGATACCTCAGTAGTTTTTCATCCACAGGCCAGTACTTGTGAATGAACAAACTAAATATATTTTGAGAAGAGCAATGGACTCCAACCTGCTTAAATCTTATCTGCTGTGGACAGTAGTCCCTAAAGTCTCTGAGGCCGCAGACAGGAATATAATCTTATGGTCTTCTGGGGCTTTTTTATGCTGTAGATACTTGAGACCATTAGACATCATTTAGCCTGAAAGTTGGTGCTGTGTGCTGTACTTGACTTCCATCCCACGCTCAGAAGTGTCTATTCTGCCGCAATGTTTCCCTCTTCAAGGTTTGTTACAGCCCAAGTTATGGGCTGAAAATCCTAACTCCTAACCTAGAAACCTAAACTAGCAGCTAGCACCAAGTCTCCAGTGCCAGCTCTCAACCTTACTAAAGAAAGCATTGTGTTCTTCAGTTTGGAATTAATTCTGGGAGGGTTAACCTTTGAAAAAGGTTTTTAGCTACTCTAAATCCAAACTCACAGTTTCAAAATCAAGACATTTATGTCAATATTGTTTTTCTGAATGAAAGCTATTCAAAATAGAAAACATTTTAATTTTTAACTCTGACTTGGTTAAAGTATGTTTTTTTTTTTTTTTTCAGAAATCTTACCTGTTCCTGAAGGTTTTCTACCCACCTTTATTTTGATTAACTATTCCCTAAGCTTTGTTTAGTTTTTGAATCTCTGCAAAAGGCCCTTTAAACCAGGCTCCCAAATACAGATTATGTTATTTGAAAGCTATCTGTATGATCATTTATGTATATGACTGTGTTTGCAAGCGTGTGACTGTGAATAACTGTATGCCAGGAGCCAGTGGCCTCAAAACTATAGGAAGACACTACTACATTCAGAAAAAAATTTAGAAAAATTTCTCTGAAGTCACAGTGAGGGGGAGATGCAATCTGCTTTATAGTACACTTGCAAAAATATTTATGCCATAGTATAAATATCATAAAACAGTTTAGTATAAATATAACATTTTGCAAAAAGACCAATGAATTAAACAAAGCTCATTTTTCACTAACAGTTAGTAGTAAAATAAAATATGCATTCTGGGTGTTAGAAGATGAAATTAAACATTCTTGGAAAATCCTAGAGCAACAAACAAGCCCTTAAGACTTTTCAGACAGGCAGTTTTCACTCTCTGAGATCTGGTGACTTTACTAAAATGTACATACTTAGGAGCTGATCCTGTGAAGGAACAAAAATTAAGATTTTTTGAAGCAGAGAAGCCCAATGAATCTTGGAGGGGGTGACTGTCTGGTCTGATATCCCAGATCAGTGCCAAATGTATTCTGCAGCAACTAAAGGAAAGTGTGTGATATGCCAGGAAGGGGCATCAGGTCTGTTGGTGATGGAGGAGAAACAGAGGAAAAAAAAAGGAATAAAGTGGTGTCATTGTTAAGGCTGGAGATGGGCTAAATTACTGGAGAGGACAATATTAAACTAGTTCCCTGTCTGCATTAGAAGAATTCACTCTGTCCCTTATCAGCCCTTGACCAGACATGATAAGATGCAACCAGCAAGAATGACTCATGATGAATTGAGATGCAACTAGCAAAGCAGTCCAGCTGGTAGTGGCACACCAATATTGAATTAACTATCCAGTCAGCACTACAGTGTATGCTTTGCGGTGGCGAAGATAAAATGAAAATCTGTATGGAATAAAGAAGCAGCTTCAATATTATTAAAATATAGACAAAGAATCAAATAACAGCATGGTTTAAAACTAATCTATTTCTTCCATACTGACTATAGCATATTTGCTAAGCATACTGCTAAGCACCTGGAGGTTATCTGCATTGTATAGATACCAACAGACCAGAGAGGAATTTGTTACCAGGAAGCCAAACACACTGTAGTAAGGTTTATTGTTTTGCTTGTGCTTCAACTGTTCTTCATTTGCAAGATCATCATTGAAAATGATCAAAACAGTAATATCCAGACCCCCTCCCCAAAAGTGTCTGAGCACATCCTTACGCTGACACAAAGTTACCTCTGAAGAGCTGCCAAGACTCCCAAGAAACTGCACAAATATTGAAAGTCATGTCTCTGGAGAATGTGGAGACCACTCATCTTCCCTGGAGAACATTTCACATCTTCAGAGCAGTAGATGTCAAGGACTAGAATTTTTTAAAAATCAGATGTCAAACATGTTGATTTTCACAAAAGTTAGTTGTCAAAGTGCCCTTAAGTGCAGATTTTATTCAGTGAAAATTCTCCATAGGTACTCAAATTGAGAAAATTCTGAGGCCTGGCAGCATTTACGCAGTTACCATAACATGCATCCCTTTGTGGTCTGTTTTTTTTTTTTTTAACTGAATAAATTCCTGTATTGTTTTGATGCTGAAACATAAGCTTAAGTAACAACATTCAGGGAAGCATTCTACTATGCAGATTCTCTATAGGATGTTGTTTCAAGTGACTGAGAAATACAGATAGATCTTTAGATAGAAGTCTTCATGGAGAATGATGGTTCAATGCAAACTTCCTCCTAGGGAGTTGTTTTAGAGGATCATTTCCAGTCTACTACATGTGATTAACAGTGAAAAGCCTTCCTGAGTCCTGAGGAAAAAAAAAATTGGGAATAAATACTGTAATTCTGCCTTCCTCCAAAGGAGAAATATCATTCTTATATACCTCTGAGAAGTGTCCAGAACTCTTACTTATTCACAGTGCCAAACAGAACATATACAGATTTGAAGGCTGGTTATTGTTTTGCATCCCTGTTTTGGAAAGATGAATGGAAACAGAATCCCTGATGAGATAGCTTATGTATTACAGGCTAAAGCATACTGCTTAAAGCCACATTCAAGTCCATTCTTCTGCATACAGGAGGAAGAGAAGCAGTCAACCAGGGTTATGCCCAACAAAACAAAACCCCTTCTAGATTGGCCATATTCACAAGACTTCAGACATATGAAGCTGTCAGACAAATGTTTTCTAAAAGACCTAGTTCTGATGGGGACTTCATCATCAATCTCCTTCAAACCACATCAAAGTTGGTGCAAACATCTCAACATGCATCAAAGGAACTTCCTGCTCTGCCAGTAGATGTGGAAGACTCGACCTCTGAAGCAGCTGAGGATGTTACATGGAAAGTCACTGTTGAACATCTTGCTGAATCAATGGACCAAGGATGTCATCATATATGTAGGTCAGGTCTAGGAACATCATAAAATGAGAAATTGTCTAACTGCAGAGATTTAAGATGCCCTTCCTGCAGTGTCATCCTGACCTGCATGCAGTAGGTGCGAGACATGCTCCACAGACTTTGTGCTCTAGATCTTCTATGCTGTGAAAGGCCAGCTTACCATCTGCTCCAGGGTAAAATGCATCTTGTATATAGGTAGTGTGAGTGGAATTACTGAAATTCCATGGAGTATTCTCTTTTTAATAGAGGCTAAAGTTAAGGAAAGTAATTGTGCTCCTGCTGCTAATATGCCATGTGCAATGCACCAGTCTGATTCCAAGGAAAGACACTATTCTATGGGCAAGAGGGAAACTGGTACATGTGGCTATGACATTGGTGTTGTTTTAAGATAGTTAGGAGAATATATGCACAGTTTTCCTTACCAGAATGGAAATCAGTGACTATGTCAAGAACTGTTTATCAATGTTATAGGCTGAGAGTTTCTCCTGTATTTCCATAATTTCCCTAGAGGAATTTACTAGTTAAGGTAGAAAATGCTGTTTGCATTTTCTTCACAAATGACTGTTAGGTCTCCTGCCAGGTGATCTCCAACATGAGAAGTACAGATAACTCTGGGCCTCTCCCAGAGGCCCTAACTACCCGATGCTGAGTTGACCTCCTGGGTATGTATCAGATGCAACAATTAGTCCACCTACAGCTCCATACAACTGTTTGATGTACCTCAGAAGGCAGCCCTGGAATGTTCTTTCTTCCTGACGCAATAGTACAACATAATGGTAGAGAATGACTTATCTTTGTAATGTAGAATCTTACTGGGCTTTCAGCAAACAGCAAAACATAATGATAAATAAAAATGACAAGCAAGTTAGAAAGAAATGCTAGCATTATCACAAAGGTCATTCTACAGCAATGGTTTGTATATGAGCAGAAAAGAACTGTTTCTAGGTCTTGGACACGATCCTGCAAGGTGCAGTGCATATCTTCCAGGATGCTTGACTCCTTTCGTCCTCCTTGAAGAAACTCAGCACCTTGTGGCAACCGTATGTACTAGATGGTAATGCAGCCTGCAACAGTAGAGCTGACAAGAACAAATATTTTGAAAGGTATCAAAGACTGGCCGTGAATCAGAGAATCAGAAACCATTTTTGCTACAGGTTTCTCAAAACCCAGTAAGGGCTTGAATTTCTAGCTCCAGCTAGAAATTCTATTGTCAAAACAAACACAGAAAAACCTGCTTTCATTTTTGGGATAAACATACTTGTTATGCTATTTGCATAAATAAAATCTTAACCTAATCTAACAGCAACAGGGGGAAAAGGTTTCTCAGGGGGCACAAGTCAGAAACTGATTAAAGAAACTGCGATCATATTTAGATGACTTTTGAGAATTGCACAAGACCTTCAGCTGAGCACCCACTTTTGCACTATATTAAATATTACAAAACTACTATATTTCAATGGAAGGAGAGACTTAGTGACACAAATGATTCCCAAATTAATGCAAATAAAGCCTTTCTACTTCTGTATAATGAATTTGATTACACAGCTCTAGCCTTTTACTTATAAAATTCATGACCACTGAGCAGCCAAAGAAGGAAAGGGATTTTTAAGAAAGGCTACAATTTTAAATATCATACAACTGAAAAATTTTAAACATCTTAGACAGCCATCTGAAATGCTGTTTACACAGTGTGTGATGCAGATATACTTGTTTTACTGACTATTTAACATCACTATAATCAGCAATAAAACATTAAAATTATAGCTCAAGAGCTGGAGGAAAAAAAAGGAGGGGATTTCTATCATTTTTATCACCCTGATTTACATATTCACATAAATATTTGTAGATTCTGAGAAGGAAAGATAGAAGCAGAGCAGCTAAATCAAGAAAACACAGTGTTATTGATATGTCTACAAACACCTCACCTGTCTGACCTGCTATTAGGGTTTGACCCATTCGTCTCCATTAGAAATACAAATACAGATAATGAGAGCTTTCCACTGTAGGACCCAAAAGAAGTAAATTTCCTTCAAAATGTAATTTGAATTTAATGGCTTGACCATGAAATAAACAAAGCATCATAAGAAGAGAAAGCTTAATGATGCACAGTGAATCAAGAAAATGTATGATGTGCCAAAGAACTCTTTAATCTTAACAGGCTCCTGTCTATATTTACTGCGACAAGTTGTCAGAAAAGCTGAGCTCATCATGCTACTTTTTGGTAACATAGTGATGCAGACTTCTAACTGGAACAATCAATTTTGATTGCTGTTCCCCATTGCTTCATACTGGAGGGGAAAATGTGTTTTGCTGGTGAAAATTACTTTGCAATTTTTTCTTCTGCTTTGCAGAGTGGTCTGTCTGTTGTCTTCTCGCATGCTGAAAAGAAGTTCATCCTGCTTTTATTGGTCCAGATGTAAATCTATACTTCCGCAGAGCAATTAAAGAAAAGAAGAATTTGGCCTGACTTGGGGAAGATGAATATCTTTCCCTTCTAAAGCGAATGTTAGGTATTCATACTAGCTTGGCTTAATACTAGACTCCGATGCTATCCTTAAAGTAAAAAGAAACCAATTTCTTCTTTCACCTCTGCACTATGCCACATCAATTTTCATAGACCAATCTTTTTTTTTTGTACTATGAAGGAGCATAATTCAAATCTACTCAGATTTCTGACTTCACTGTAAATTAATCTTGCTGATGCATGTCTGACTCTTGAACCATGGTGTATCTTCCACTTCTTCAGCAGCCTGCATGACATCAAAATGCTACTCATACTGTGCACTTCTATTTCTTATCTAGATTATGATGATATAACGAAGACCAGAGAAAAAGGTAAAATGCCAAAAAGACAGTCTGTGGTGTTTTCATAGCATATTCCTACCATCCTCCAGTTCCTGTCTACAATAGCTCTGAACTGTCATCAGCTGTGAGGATGGGTGACAAGAAAATCTATTTGTCTTAGCTGAAATGGAAGTTTAAAACTGTAGCCCTTTTATCTGGTTGCTTTTTCGGATATAATGGATCTGATTTTCCTCTCAGTTACCTAAGCATAAATCAGGATTACCTCCTTGAAATTCCACAAGCTTAAAGCAGAATCAGGCCCATTTCCAGGTGTGTTGCTCAAGTGAAAAGGTTGCCTTCTGCAGTTACATTTTCCAGCATTAAATACTGTGGGTTAGATGGAGAACAGAAACCTGCTCATGTGGTTTCTGGTTTCTCTTACTACCAGGACTCTTGTTTCCTAGAAACTTTACCAATATGTAAATCACAAGGGGTAATGGGCACAAACCAGCACACAAGATGTTCCATCTAAACATTGGGAAGCACTTCTGTGCTGTGCAGGTGACTGAGCACTGGCACAGGTTGCCCAGAGATGTTGTGGAGTCTCTTCCTTAGAGGTCTTCAAAAGCCATTTAGACATGGTTCTGGGAAATCTGCTTTAGATGACCCTGCTTGAGCAGGGAGGTTGGACCAGATGACTTACAGAAGTCCCTTCCAAACTCAGCCTTTCTGTGGTTCTGTGGATTTCAGAGTTAAAACAGTGTGGACATGCCAGGATACTGGTTTCACTGCTAGTCTACTCTGAAGAAAAAGATTAGCCTCCATCTCTTTGCTAGCTCACAACAACATTGTGGTAAGTATTTCCAGGAATTAAATTGTAACTGATTTAGTTTCAATGCATTCACCGTAAGTAGGAGGTAATATATGTCATTAACAAAACATCAGAAAAATTGTTGCAGGGCTGTGGGAAGAGAAAAGAGAAAGATGTCAGCATTAACTGACATAGGTGTTTTTCTTCTCTTTAATGCTTCTCAAGAAAGTTTCTCTTATGGTGAACATTTTCAGAAGAAAATCTGGTTTTCTACTGCAGTGGGAATTAAAATTGCTATTTATTTGTTCTTCCTTTTTATATAGATACAAATAACTATGAATGATGAGTCAAATGTCATCTGTGATGCTTGGAGCCATAGCTCTGCATTAATCTTTAGCTTGACATTTTTTCCTTCTTTCTTCAAATTTGTTTCATCGTCAGGGTTATCCTCCTCAGCTGTTCAAGTGGGAGATCAGTTCCCCAGCATCAACATCTCTGCCGTAATCCCTCTATTTAAAGGTGAGATAATCTGCTTTTGTTTGTTTGACTTGGATCTAAGACAATCTCTGGACAAAAAAACAAAGAAGAGCCTACATGGAGAGAATGCAGAGTCTCTGCTTGCCTGCAGAGAAAGGAGGTAGCCTTTTATTCTCTTTCCAACACCGAAAATTCTCATGCCCTGCAAACCCCAGTGGTATAACTTAGAGCATTACCTAGAGACAAATGCTCCCGTTAGTAAGTGAATATCATTTGGACAGCAGGCTTAGGAACATGCCAGAATATTTGGCTTGGGTGATCATCCCAAGAGAGAGAGAGAACAAATACTTTGTTCATCAAGAGATGGCACACAAGGTTGCTGCTTGGGGGAGCTACCTTTCAATTCCCATTGACTGTCACTTCTCTTTCAGGACTGTGTGTGCTTTGGAAGACAGGCAAGATTGTCTTTTCTTTCTTTCCTTCTCTCTT
>VXAV01000343.1:21537-42976 GCA_013399715.1 Alectura lathami
CAAAAAAAAAAAAAAAAAAAAAAAAAAAAAAAAAAAAAAGCTAGTGTTGCTAAACACTTGGGTTAATGAACTAGTTGAACAAAGCAACACAGGCCAGACCTAATCCTACCTGCAAGCCCCTACACCTGGAAGTGTGCAGAACCAGAAGGGCCTGAAATGGCCCCTGAAGAATCACCTTGGCAGTGTCTCCATTATCACTTCCAACCTGTTGTATGGACTTGCTGCTGGTCTGATGTTTGAGAGAATGGATCTGGCAGTGAGGTATGTAGGAAGGGATTCCTCCAAAGGGAGTGGTCAGAGGGATGTGATCTCCCTCTGCTTTGCAATCTTATGATTGCACTCTTACAGATTCAAACTTGGCAAATGCAAAAGTTAAGGTTCCTATGGCAACAGTTATCTCTATTGCAATTCATGCCCTGTGTACTTATCATACACATTTAGCGCCAAAGAGGAATATATTACATGACACATTTAACAAAGAAAGAAAGAACAGAAAATACTCCAGCTGTGGAATGCAGCCAAGTTAAAGATTGCTAAATAAACCTAGATTTTTGGACTGCTTGACCTTTTCTATTTTAATTGTAAAACATTATGGTTATATTAACAAAGATTTGTACTTATTATCTGCCAACTCATCCCACAGATGGTAAGGGCATTGTCCAAGCAGAAGAAATGTTCTGTTTCCTAGATACAGTCTATCTTCTACTAAGTCAATGTTCATTGTCATTTTTCACTGGTGGGCTTAGCTTCATTTGTAGTCTTGCTGGGACAGGAATTAACGAATATATTAAATGAAGAATACTGGTGAAAAAATCAGCGATGTGATTGATGTCAGTGCAGGCAGCTGTGTGCTTTAATCAGTTTTGCAGAACCCTAATCTCTCAGAAATCTAAGCAGAATTGGATGAAACTACATGATCTTTTTTTGTCTCCTAGTTTTGATGCAGAAATATAGGTTTATTTTCCCTTTCATCATACACAGAGGAATGGCCCTACCAGCTCAACCCAAAAGATCAGCTCTTTCAGCATCTTACTACCAATAGTGACCGAAAACAGGTTGTTGGGGATGGGTGTAGGAACAAGACAAAGGTACAGAGAGACTTTCCAGAAGTTTCTCTCAGCCTTGGGCAATCAACAACTCAGGAACCTCATAAAACAGATTTTTTTTTTTCCCTATTCTGAAACTGACAACTGGCTGATTCGTTTGATCCAAAATGTATCAGAAACAATAATGGGCTGAATTTAGAACTGAAATTAGTGGGTATCATTCCACCCATTTCAATGGGGTATTTCATGGACAAATATGTGATAATTTTTCTACTTGACCTAATCCTCATCTGATTTCCATGCAAACCCAAGGAATTTTACTGAATCTGTGCAAAATGAGAATAAGTAAAAGAAGAATCCAGGTAGATGCTTCAGACTTTCTATCTCCATGCACTTGTATCCTTGTTGACAGACGCTCAATGTCACTACCAGCCACTGTCAGATCAGATTGGCATTGCCTTGCAAATTTAGCCCATATTTCAGATGGTATAACCTGTCCCGGCACTGTTCATGTCAACTGATGTGAGCTGATTTGCTCTAACCAGAGCCTGGAGCAATCTGAGGGCAGTGCCTAGTATTACACAAAATACAAGGCAGTGTCAAAAACTAGCCACCAAAGAGCACTACCTATGACACTAGGTGAGCCAAACCTACAGACAACATAAAATGAAATAACTTCTTTAAAATCAGTGGGGCCCTCATGATTTATATTAAATCATATCTGGAAAGCAGCACTGAAACTCAACCAGAGAGATCTTTGTTGCCTTTGGGAACAAACACAACTTTCTTCCAAAAGGCTGGCACCTCTGTAGCTGATTGTACCTATGAAGCAGCTCTTAGGAAATCTTGAAGGGCCCAGACCTCTTTCCACAAGGAGCTGGAATGGAGTTCCACAAATAACTGTTTGCCCTGTGACCTAACAGAAGTGCATTCATGGTATTTTTATTACGGATTGAACTTGTGTTGGGTACTGCTGGTCTTTCAGAAGCTTCAGATTAGGTTCCTACTGATTTAATCAGGTAGCATATTTATTATCTCTGTGGGCATGATTTAAAAAAAAATACTCAGAATACGAAGTGTTTTGTCTGGGGAGCTAGTCTGAAGTGAGCTGATTTTCAGAAACAACTGAAAGTTAAATGATAGGAGAAAAGCAATCAGTTCTAAAGGAAAGAAACAATAAAGTCCTTCCTGAAGGTGGCAGGCATCCTTAATTACACCAATTTTGCTAACATTATCATCATAGTAAGAGTAGAAAAGTAGATTTTTATAGCTATCACAATAGTTTTGTGCTGTGGTTTCTTGGGAGTTGCACTAATTTCACTTCTACAAATCATTTCCTCATACAGGAATTATCCCAGGCAGATTACTCAGTGCAGGCACCTGCTCTCCAACAGCCCCATAAGACGCACAGTGTGAACGCAGGTATGAGAATGTGTATACATGCAACATGTTCTAAACCATACAACCATTTATTTACCTGTTCTTTATTCATGGCTCCACAGAAAGTTAGGTATAGGCATTTCTTACACAACAGTCTTGCTGTTAGGCTGTTATGTATCTGCTTGGAAGTAAAACTTACATAATCATGCTAACAACTATGCCCCAAAATGGCTTTTATGCAAGCAAAAGACTTAGAAATACAATCCCAAGCATCATCAATACACTTCATGAAAAGCCTCTTAGTGTAGAATTATGAACATTTTATGCAACGCTTATGGTGCTGTTTATTTGAAAGACACATTTTGAAACAATATCTCACCGAACAGAACCATAACCTCTCTAAAGGAGATAGGTTAGAGTTATTTAATATCAAAGAAAGGATATAGATGGGTACACGTTGATACAAAGGTTCTCTTTGCCCTAAGGCTCTCTTGGACTGAGATTTGGGAGTGTCTGAAAAGGCTTACACTTTAACTTCCTCAGAGACAGCTGTTCATACATGTGACCAGATATGATTACCTTTTGATGCTCATCTCCATATAGGTACACTAAAACAATTTACCTAGATTTCTTGGACTGCCTAATTTAGCATAAAAGAGAGCATCAGTTCCTACAAGGGGATAATAAAGTTGCTTGAGTGTGACCATTTGGAAAAATCTGAGGTTTCAATAATAAAAAAACATTCCTTGTTGTAGTACTATAATTCCAGCATCTTGACCTACCGACTGGCAGTTCATTGCTTTTCTCTCATTCTCACAGACAACAACTGTCTTTGCTGGTGGTTGGTAAATATTAGCATTTAATTTGCTTGACATACAGATGAAGAATATCTGCTACCTCTGCCAAGTTTGAGGAATACATCGCATATTCCTTGATGCCTGCCACTACTGCAAAACCTAATGTAAGAAATTGTTTATTCCTTTCTCTGCAAGCCCACTTTATGAACACACCAAATCTCAACAACACCCTTCTGGCAATGACCTCCTGGTCATAAAGAGCTATGTACTGAGCTGTGCAAACTGTACTCAGATTAAACTGATTTATTGATTAAAGAAAACTTTTGAAAGCTATAAAATTGGCTCCATCCCTGTTTCCTTATAAAGTCTAAGTAAGAACAGCAGGGGTCCAGCAGGGTTCCCAGTAGGGGCCATGTCAGATTCTACAGGGCCCCAGCCCTCCACTGTGTAAAGATGGCAATTTATTCCTAACCTTTCTTTCTTTTATTTTTTTTTTTCCAATCATATATTAAACTATGTGAGGGATCCTCTCTTTTATTCCATGACTGATTAATTTCTTTAAGACCTTTCAGTGACGTGAATAACTTTTTGAAAACCCAAGTCCACTATATCAGGCAGCACACCCTTAGCCTGATTTTCATTAACTTTGTCAAAGGATGCTAATGGATTTGTGAGGCATGTTTTCTCTCTACAGAATGATGTGTTTACCAATTCTATTTTCTATGATCTGTACCAATTTGTCTGGTACAGAAATCAATTTTACTGGTCAGTAGTTTTTCAGCTCTGTTTTTTAAACTTTTTTTTTTTTTTTAATAGCATCACATTTGCCACTTTCTATTTCTCTGCTTTCAAGGCTGATTTCAGAAATTAGTGGTTTAGCAGTCTCATATTTTAGCTTCTTTAGAATGCTTCGTTGAATGCTACCTGGTCCTTGAGATTTGCTACTGTTCGTTTTATTGAATTGCTCTGAAAATCTTTTCTGTTGACAGTTCGATCTGAGACTGTTCTTCAAGCTTGTCCCTGTAAAGAATGGTTAAGCTGTGGAAACCTCCATGACCTCTTCTGAAGAGAACATTGATGCAAATCATTCGTTTAGCTTTCTTGCCATGGCCCTAGCTTCCTGGAGTATCCCATTTGCACCTTAATCATCTTTCACCCCATTGACTTTCTAACTAGCTTCCTGTTTCTGAGGTATCTGAGAACATTTTTATTAGTCACTTCTGTGCCTTTAGGAAGTTGCTCTTGAAAACCTTTTTTTTTTTTTTTTGGCTTGCCTCATTAGAGTTCTACATTTAACAGGATGAGTTTAAGTTGTCTTTTATTTCTCTCATTATACAGGATTTCCACATTCAGATGGATGGCTATTTTATTTCTAATAGCTTCCTTTATTCAGTTATGTAAATATGCTGGCTTTTTTTGAAAACTTTTTTTTTCTTTTTTTAATTTGTGTGATATACAGACCGTCATATTCTAACAAAGCATACTCCTCTAAGCATTTAATTATTTGCCTACTCCTTTTAACTATTTCTCTTCATTTGCACACAGTTTTCCATTTTTTTGAAATTAAACATGATCAACCTTACCTTTTTTTTTCATGTTTTCACTCCTGATATGATGATATAAGTTAAGTATTTACAGTTTGATCCAGCATCTATGTGCTGGTTCAGAGAAAATTGAAAGAAATCTCCTCTCTCCTTTTGGGAGTTTCAAATTAGTTGCTCCAAGAAGCAGCTATTTATTCTCTCCAGTATTTGTATCTCAGACTCCAAAGACCTTACTGCTAGCAGAGGTAAACTAAGATGTGAAATTTGCTATGTACTTTCAAACACAATTGCTTTTCCATGTCTTTGACAACTTTGCTGGAAAAAAAAAGGGTTAAAATAGGGTATGTTGTTGTAAATCACAAATCACTTATTAATCTAAAAGAAAAAAGCTAATAAATGAGGAGAGTAGCATTACCAAATATGTGGAAAACTGATGCCTCTTATATCCTTAATCATCTGCAATTACCTGTGATGGGAAACAAATGAAGTACATTAAATTTTGAAGGATTTCACCTTTTATAAGTCAATACTTGTTTATCTCCTAGAACCAGGAAGAGCTGTCAGGGTCAGAGAGCAAAGTTGTATATCACCTGAACTGGACAAATTCCAGCTGGCCCAGCCCATCTCCTGCTGTTTGGGGATAACGCCTGCAAATCTGTGGCCTGCCAGGATGAAGGAGATGGCGAGCCACTGCTTCTGGCAGGAGGTCCTTGCTGTGAAGGCAGAGCCTGGGACAGGAGCCACAGGGTCTCTCTTCCCCATCACATGGCTGGTCATATCAACTCGCACTGTGCAGACCAGCCGCTCACACGTTTTTGTGTCCCTGACACCAGGCCTGGACTGGCAGACTGAGATTTGGATGCATCTCTCTATTTTTCAGGGTAAATTCAGATGCAAGTAAGTACAAATGCGCCCAAGAGCATTGGCTCACCTTGAAGCTTCACAGCCTGATCGATTACCCAGCCTGTAGGACCCTTGCCAACATCAGGTAGGTAAGGAAGTTTTCGCCAAATACCCAGGACTGCTTTTCTTTGTGCTGCTTTCACGGGCTACTTTGAATGCCAGAAGTGTCATGTTAGCAATATTCCTACTGACTGACTGCTCCACATTTGGGGTGTTACCACAGTTCCCTTGAGGGCCTTCAAAGTGCTTGGTTTGACATGCTTTCCTGTTGCTCTTCTTGCTCAGAGAAGATGATTGCCCTTTCCCAGAGCTCAGAGACCCGATTTCATAGATTTTTAAGGCCAGAAGAGACCAGCATATTCATCCATCATCCTCAAACGTCATCCCTTTAGCACCAGGCACAGATATGACCCTGGCATTAAAGCTTATTTTAAGTTATTTTCATAGCTGTTTCTCTGCTTGATTTGACTGAGGGAAGAAACTGTAAAGTCAAAATTACTTTTCTATTTCATATTATCTTATCAATATGTTTATCTTTTGGGGTGAAAGGAAAAGTCAGAGGTGAGGGGGATTAAGCAGTTGGCATATAGTTTGAAGGAATATTTAGATCTCCTTTACAAACAAAATCATGATCATAGAATTTCTCCTCATTTTATGCAAAGCTTTTCTGTATAATAATTTACATTCTCCTTGTATTATTTCCAGCTATCAGAATTAATCAGCAAGGTATAGGCTGAACTCTGATACAGGGCAATGACAGTAAATGGAGAAACAAGCATAAATTATTTCACTAGTGAGCCCAAAAAAGGATTACAGTTATAACAGAGGATGAGCTGAAACATTTATTTCACCATATCTTTTACTGGTAATAAAATAAAATAAAAAAGAATGAATAATAAATATTTGTTTTTATGAAGAACCAGATATCTGTATGCCTCACCCCTCTGTCCTCTTAGAAAGTCCTTACCAGCAAAGTGTATCACTGGAGTTCACGCAGTTTCATCTAAGGGACATTTGACTGACTCTACACCACGTAACTTCAGATCCTATTTATTTCCTAAGGTTTAACCTTTTGCATCATGAAAATCCCACACTGTATACCAGCAGTTTCATTTAAGGCAGTTGTACTGTCTTCACAAGCAAGGCTACTCTGGATCTGAAAAACCATGGTATCAGTAGATGTCACAGAGTGAGCTTGCATGGACTTCTGGGAAGGTGCTGCACTCCCAGAGTACTGCTCAGGCTGCAGCACTTGCACTTGGGCCTCTACCTCTAGTTTTCACTCATTTTCTGGAGAGAACTTACCTCATTCCTGCCACACAAACTCTGCAAGTCTTGCACGAGCATTTTAAAAAGGGAGGGGTGGTGCATCCCTGTTTCTGTGAGGTTCTTCTCAAAGGAAGAGTCGTGACTTCAGCAGGAACAGAAGTATTTGCACTAGTACTGAGCAAACGAGCTTGGGCAGCAGCAGCAGCACATTGTGGCACTGAGGGCTCGGGAAAAATTGGACAAGTCTGCCCAGGAACGATGAGTACATGCTGAGGGAGCTGCTATGCACTAAGGTCCATACTGCAGAGCAGCATTTTAGTGGTATCCAGGCACTCGAGGTGTCTCTGCCCTTGCTGCAAAGCCACCTCTGACTACAGCGTAGGCTGCTTTTGCTGCTAGACACATCAGTGGGTTGAGACTGTTTTTGGCTGCTCTGGGGACATGAAGCAAAAGTAAATAAACATTTACCAGATAGTTGAAATGGCTGATAATAGCTACTAATTATGTTAGTCAAATAAACTAAGTGGTGTTTGAATGACTGACCTTTAATTTCTATAACTCAGAGAGCATCCATTTGCTACAACATTCAGACCTCAGCTGCTGTCACACAGCTAAACTTGCTTCATTATACAGAAATTTAAACCCCATGATGTAGGATTAATGAGCGGGTGCTTATGAGGAGTTTCTCTTTTCAGATTATCTCATATGTCTGGTGTTTGAAAGGTTAATTTATTTCTATAGGATATTTTCTGGAAGAAGAATAAACGTTACCATCAGAGTAATATAAAATACTTTGATGAAATAAGACCATCTATAAACTACTTCACGGAACTAGTGGAAATAATTGATTTAAGACACTGTGATTGTTAGCAAGTAAAACAGTACAGGCTATTCTGCAGACTGAATTGCCTGCTGAGTAACAATTTACATCAACAAATTAATTATATTTCACAACTGTTAATAGGCTTATCTATTAACTTATGTGTGTATTTAAAAACTACTAAATAGTAGTGTGTTCCTAAATAAACACTAATCTCACTTTTGGGGTAAATTAGCATTCAAGCTTATTTATTTCAACAATGCTGAGAAAACTCAATGTTTGTGGAACTTAAGCCCAGACACTAGTTTGATTATAGCTAGGACATTGACAGGAGTGACTTCATCTGTCACCTACATCAGTCTAAACTCTTTTAGACACTACTGATTTCTATTCATGATCAGTAACGTCATATTTTCCATGTTTTCTAGCTTTCCAAGTTTTCAGTTGTTCATGGTAAACACTGCCTAACCTTCTGACAAGGTCAGGAAGCCAATAAAAACCACAAAATACTAAAGAGAGACATATACTGAAAATTTGCAGTTCTAGCTGTTTTGTAGTTTCTGTGAGACCTGGCTCACATGCTTCCACACCTCAAGAGTATAAGCATCGTAAAGGTGGGAGAACATCTCTTTGGCAAAAAAGAGTATAAGCCTCTAGTTGCCTGTATGAATACAAATCTCATGCTCACAAACACAAACTTTATGTTTAGAGCCAGTTTAACAACTGGAAGAATGCTCCTTCAGAGACTGGGCTGTTAAAAGGAGATACATGACCTTAAAACTTAACCAGAGAAAATATAATTTTTTAATGAACAGATAGATGAATGCAGAGAAATATAGTCATTTTTTCTTGGAGATGGATTTATAGCTACTAATATTTTCATGCTAGTATTATCTTCCTGCAAGTATGATATGTTTTATGATGCAATATGATTTTATATACAAATTTCATTCTTGTTATTCCTTGAAAACAATAATTATAATAATAATAATCAAAAACAAACAAGCAAAAAAGCCCAGCAAATACGAAGAAGAAATGTGGAGATCTATAATGCTGGATTTACCTGAAATCCTAGCAATAATGTGTTGGAAGTTTTACCAAAATAATAATAATAATAAAATGTAAACCTCTACTCAGAAGAGATGCTGACCAAATGTCATAAACTGCCTGAAAGCTAAACACTGAACTTGCATGCAATCACTCTCTGGCATGCTTACATCTTTTGGACTAATGCAAAGCACTCAAACATCATAAAAAATGAAACTATAATGGCCCCAGCACACAAAATAACACTCCAGTGTAAGATAAAATATATTCCAATGACTACAATTAATTGCAAAGGAGAATAAATCACTATACAAATAATTTATGTTTTTAAAATATCATTAAAAAAAATTTACAATCAAACAGGAAACTGGCAGCTTGACAATTTTACAACACTAAGCAGGACTGCAATAGCAGGATTCTGACTTATTTAAGACAATGACAAACCTTCTGTTGACTTAGTTGGGGAGAACTGAAGTGTCAATAATTTTTCATTTTAAAAAATCTATTTTTCTTGTGCTTTGCAAAGGAAATCAAAAACTCTCAGAAGTCTAGAAATACCAACATTTGTGCTGTTTTAAGTACACTTTACTTACTTATAGACATTAGCAGAATAATTTGTTATAGTTAAGATTGCATTGTCAAATAAATCTTGCATTGTAGAATCCCCTTATGTTCTTTTGAAGTTTAATAATTCTTTTTCCTCCGATCAAGAAAGAGTGTAAAAAGCCCTCACAGTCTTATTGGATGGCTTGAGCCTCTAAAGATAACAAAAATGTAGATGATTTAGGAGAAGCCATTTTGTATTGTTAATACACCAAGTCAGGTCTTGACAACAAGCAAAAAGTAATCTTGATACTAGGGCAGTTGATATTCCTCATGTTTATAAAATTTTTGAAGCAGTATTAGAGTTTTGAAAATATTGTGAATGTTTTTGAAAATACTGCGTGTGTGATTTATGCTGAGAGCAACATCCAAACAAAGGAAGAGAAGAAAAGGTAAATTCACCTTGCAGCCAGTGTCTGAACTACTGATGCTTGGCAGATGGACAGCAGGGGTAACCCTCTGCTTTGCACTTCAGTGGCAGGGTCAGAAATCCCAGGCACATCATGGCCCCCTTGGAGGGGAGAACCATCAGCTCCATTCCCACTGGAGGACAGAGCCATGGAAAACTTGAAAAAGCAGACAGGAGAGAACTTCTGTCCTGAGCAAAAAGCAGGCAAACGTATCTCTGCAAGACAAGCAGTCACACCACAGGTCCCGCCTGAGACCTTCTGCCCATTCACCATGAGCCAGTACCCTGGGATGAAGGTAGAGACGTGACACTTTACTCTGCTGTCTCCGGAAACAGACAGGAGCTCTGCCATCTCTCATGTCTCCTAAGCATCTTTATTTTTTCTAATAATGATACTTCTAAAAGGAAAGGGGAGGGTGGTGAGTGTGGAGTGTGGAAAGGCTTGGGCAGGAAAGAAAAGGAGTCAAAAAAAGAGGGACTATTAAGGGTCTGCCGGGGAACAACCTGTCAGCAAGAGAGAAAGAGATAATATTTGGGGCTGGGAAGGGCGGGGAGGGGGGAAGGGACACTTCATGAATTATAGTTGTCTCCTCTACTGAGTTTAATTTAGCCACTGGGACCATAAGCTGCCTGAGAGTAACTGCTCTGCAGTGCTCTCTGCTTGCACATGTCAAACACATGGCCCCTTCCCAACAAGGGCCCTGGGCAGAGGTTTATGAGACAGTTGCAGTGAGCTAGTGTTGAGGCACTGTGGTATGCCAACAGATGGGCCGGGATGAACATCTTATGTTGGAGATTGCTCCCCGGAGTCTATTTCTGGCCTCTTGTGTTGCTGGAGGGCAATGGAGCTACAATATCATACAGAATTAGGCCTGTTAGGTCTGAATGAGGAAGGTGTTCCCAGCATTTGGGAAGCAAGTGCGAGTCAGCTATTTCTGTACTGGGATGATAATTGCCTTGCAATTTGAGTAATTACCATGTGTGGCAATATATGCGCGCTGTGACAGCACTTCCTAATGCATCCGTTCGTGTGCAGCTATGCTGCACAGTAGCTTTGCTTCCTTCACAAAATGTGTAAAGCCTGTGAATAAGTTAAGCCTTTCCTTCAGAGCTGGGAGGAGATTAGTTACAGCCTTAACTGGAGACTCACCTCCACCAAGGTGCCTCTTTATTCTCTGGAGAAAAATAGCAGGACTGCCTGCTGTTTTTATGCACTGCAGTCCCTATATGTAGAAAGACTTCAAAGCACAGCCTTCCCTCTTCACTAAAATGATAATAAAATAAAGAGTAACTCTGGTAAATGACAGCAACAGGAAAATATAACTCCAGATGTTTGGAGATATTTAGGCACCAAATTCTCATTGAAACTGTCTCGCTAAAATCATTCCTTCACACAGATACTTTTTTGCTTGGCCTTTGGTTATGTCAGTATATTGCAGTTTCAGTAAGTGTTTACTCATTCTCAGTAGTTAACTACGACTATCTAAGCCAGTTATGCTCTATGGGGCTGATTGAAAAAAACGTGTGAATGTATGAGTGCTTCTGGTTTTTAGACCTTTTCCCTGTCTGGGATAACTGTGGCCAGCAGGGCCAGGCTGCACAGCCCTGCACTTTCTCTGCCTTCCCTCAGTTAGTAAATTGCATCCCTGAAAAGCAGAGTGAGGTGTATGGTGAAGTTTTAACTCCACGGCTCAGAGAGAAGCCTGCAGCTGAACAGGATGCACTGGTCACCCTGGGCTAAAGCAATGGCCCCCCTCCAGCCCCAGAGCCATGCAACTGCATTCATGGGTGCAGGCCCAGGAGGCCTGGCTGCTCACAGCTCGTGGCCAGGCCTCACAGGCAGGCTGAGCGCCGGCACTCTGCACCGGCTGTGCAGCTAGTTACAGACCAACAGGCAAGTTCTGGCATTTATTGGTGCCCTAAATTATCATAAGGTCAGAGAATTCATTGAACCTAAGCAGCACTTAAGCACTTTCAGAATCATTTGTGCCCATTCAGACCCAACAAGTTTTTCAGAGAGAGGGTATTGGCTCCAGGTAAAACATTAATGCAAAGAGCACAAGAAGAAAGCAAGACTGTTTTAATAAGCTGTCTTACTGCTGCAGCAGGGACAGGCAGGAGATTATTCCCAGGAAGCAGCTTGCTGTGCCAACTAAAGGAGTCCCTGGGAAGCCAACAGAGGATAATCAACAATGAGGCAAGCGCACCACATCTTTTTCTGCTGGCTTTCCTGTCCTTCCACCTACTGTGGGTATCTTACTGATCTCAGTACCAGGATTCAACAGCCACCTTCTTAATGTTTGGTATTGAGTGAAGCATGAGGCTGTTTTGTTAATAACCTCACTTGCCTGCTATGACACGTCCATTGCTGCTTTTGCTATCCTGGTAGCAGTGGGGCTTCAGCAGGAAAAAAAAAAAAAGAACAACAACCGCATGTAGATGAGAACCAAGGAAGAAAAATCAGCTCCTTCTGGAAGGGGATGCTGAATACCAGGCTGCTACAGAGATCTTCCCAGGGTGGCAGGAGGAGGGTCTTAACTTGCTCACTGGGAGAAGGACAGATTCCCACTTCTGCTTTGCTATGGACAGAGGGGATAGGGAGAGAACAGACGGGTGAGGAGGAGGGAGGACCCCAGGGGAACAAGTGGTGGAGGCTGCTCCCCTTCCTCTAACTTGAGGATAGCAGCTGTCAGTGGAAAGGCAGAGGTATGTAAATGACAGGCTGGGTTTGCTCCCTTCCCAGAGCAACAGCAGCTGAGTCAAAACAAGAACCACCAGAAACATGAAGCCCTTAAACGCACACCCACTCACACATATACACACATCATAATTCATGCTACATCAAAGCAGTGATTACCACAGCTTCCTGGCTGTCTATTTCTGTTTATTTATGGTGCATTACACATTTTAATGCCATTCTCATACAGCTGCTCAGCTGCCACTGTTCTGTATTTGGGTGGGAAAAAAAAAACAACAACAACAACAACAAATGCCTGTAATGTACAGTATGTTGTCCCCTGAGAACAAAGGACAAATGAATGCTCAGCACCTTCCAGGGAGCAGCAACACAGAGTTATTCATAGCACAATGCCCCCCTCCCATTTTGATCTATCTCATCACCACGGCACTTGAGCAGGGGGACGATGACATGGGGTAGCGGGAGAAAGGCCAGACCTGCTCCCTGGGTGACCTTTAAGCCTGGCTGGCTTCAGAGGAGTCCTTACATCGTCCTTCATCTCTGTGACCATGTCTAGCTCTGGGCTGCTTCAAGGCAGGGCGAGGTTTCGGCATCGGCCTGAGGAGAACCACCAAACTCATGTCTTGCCTGAAACTGGATTCAAGTGAATCGCAAGAGAGTAGCTACTAGAAACATTGGCCTCTGTGATGTTGCAGGCTATTCTCCCCCTCCCTATAAGATAAGGACATGTGTGGACCTTACTTTATTCATTTATTTAAAGAAATGGCAGTCAGCTCAGACCTAGTTGAGCATACGAGATTTATTTCTCCTTCCCATCAACCTTACCATCATTTCCCCTTGAAGCCTGACTTCTCATTACCATTACTCTCCTTGCAAAATGCAAGTCATTTTGTTTATGCCATGGGAAAAATACATAATCTCTTTAAGTGCATCAACAATATCAACATACAACAAATAATACTGAATAGGCAGCAAAAACAGAAGCCATTGTGCTAGCAATCCCTGCTGTGAATGACATACAGACTGCTGCTGTGAGCCTCCTGCTGTACCCTGGTATGTAGGAGTGACATTTCTGAAAAGCTCTTTTTAGACCCCATAATGTTCCAGCCATCCTTGGTAATGCTCTCTGGGCACCATGCTATCAGCAGAGCTTCTGCTATTATAAAATGCTCTTTAAATGCCCAGCGATGGTGCTCATGAAACACTGCATGTATATCCAGGGTCCAAAAGCACTCCTTCCACAAGACAGGTGTCTAGGAACGGGGGACATGTGGTTATGTCCTTGGTGCCATACCAGTCTACCTTGGCTCTGAACTGGGAGAAAGAGAGAAATACAGTTTTTCATCTACTCTATTCACAGCCATTTTTCCAATGGGTACCTCAGCTCATGCCAAAGGGGCCAGCAGCTTCTGAGAGCAAGATCTCTGTCCACAGGAAGAGAGGCAGAAATCCCACCAGTATAAAACTGCTCTTGATGGCAGCAGCCTTCAGGCACTGATGCTTGGAGTCACATCTGAACTAGAGATCCAGGGCGAAAATGTTTCATTCCCCATCACAAACCTCTAAGTCACTCAGTCCTTCCTGACACCCTGTTTGCAGAAGCTGTTGGAACATGAAAAGGTAGCAAGAAATGGCTAAGCCCTGTGTCACTTATTCTTCGAAGCTGTTAAAGTGGCATTTGTGTTCTTCATTTCACAGAGTTGCCGTGAAATTTATATATTTCATTTATATATATATATATATGGATATTTTTATACGTATATATAGATACACACACAATGGCAAGGACAGACTCTATGCCAAATGTTGATCTTATGAACAGATAAAAAAGGAAGCTGTACTCATCCTGGTGAGATTGCACAGTGTCTAGACTGTATAGTCTGCATAAAATTTCCTACACACCTGTCTTCTGCTCCATCCACATACTGCTGGCAGGAACCTCACCAAGACTCATCCCATCCCCTCAAGGATTTTAAAGGCTCTCCAAAGGAAAGAAAGAGAAAATCCTCATGTGAAAGGAGGGTTTGGATGATAGCCTAAGTAGGAGAACTAAAACAGAGATCAAATGCCAGGAAGCATGGGGGAACATGAGGTCACTGTGGGGACATGGGGCAAGTGGGGTAGCACTGACCCCCACCTCTCCCCAGAGCTGGACTATCACTGAAAACAGGAACAAAAGCAGAGGCTGACCCCTCCGAGGGAGCAGACCCCAGAGGAGGCACCTGAGAAAGGGGGAGGTTCCAGTTCGGGACTGCGGCCAAGGTGCTTGTGTTGCTCCCAGGAGCTCTCAGTTTCACAGACCACTTAATCCCAGACAGCATGTGCTAGCCCAGGCAGGGAGAGTAACAGAAACCACGGAGAGGGATTTGGTATGGAGAAATAAATGCTCCTGCTCTGCAGTGGCATGAGTAACGGAGTATTTTTAGCCTTCCTGCTCAGTGCCCATAGGCAGCAGCCACAGTGCTGAGGGAGATGTGGGAGGAGTTGCAAGGGAGCTGCGTGCAAGGGGCAACCAGGACAGTGACAGAGGGCTTCTGCCACAAAATTAAAGGTCTTGGGACTGCGTTTAGGTGAGAGATGACAACTCTTCAAAAGAGCTGGTAGCACCTCTTGGCTCAGTGGTCTAGTCACAGCTGGCCAGTTTCAGGGCTGCCCATAAGCCAAATTATTTTCCTATCCACTTTGTGGCATGGGCTGTAATTCCCATATCCCCAAAAACAACAGGGTTGAGTTTGCTGTTGCTGTGTTTTGCAGCCAGCCTGCTGCAACTCAATAGAGAAATGAGAAGGATTTAGACAATTCAAGGTTTTGTCACTCAAGGTTTTTCTGTCACTGAAAATGAAATAAAAAGTATTCATTTTGTCCTTCCATGGGTTCAACTTAAAGCCAGGGAGTACAAAAGGTGTGTTTATCCTTTTTGTCCTATGTTGACAAATCAGGGAAATATTCATATTACGGCAAATTATTTTGAGAATTTATTATGTTTCTCAGCAGGGTAATTCAGACAAAACTGTTCAACTCAAACACTTCATTCCCTAGGTGCTTAGGTCTCTTGTTGAACTTTGCTTCCTTTCAGTCTGAGTCACTTTTAAAATGAAAAAAGCAATTTTGAAATAAAATGTCTAAAATTTTCATTTCTAACATGTCAAAATAAAACTTTTTTTTAAGAAAAAAAACATATTTTTTTAAAAGATTTTTGAAGCAAGAAGTTTCAAACTTTTTAAGATTTTCCCTTGTCCCTCATTTTTTGACAGAAACTCCATTTTGGGAGAACTAAATCTTCTAAGAAAGTTTCTAATCCTAAATAGGCTGTAAAACAAAGAGAAGTAGAATAAAAAAATTACAGGATCAGCCCACTTTAGCTTGGCTAAGCTGTGGTCTTTCCTGCCACATGAATGAATCCCCTGAGAGCAAAGAATAGGGATTAGGTGTCCTTGAGAGACTATGCTCTTTTTTGGAGAAGGAAAAATGTTCTCAAGAAGAAACAGCAAATTTGCAGGAGAATACATGAGAATGATCACATTGCCTTGCAGAGCGATATTGAAATGGGCAAAAGTGCTGGACCTAGGAATATTTCTGTCCTCTATCCCCATGACCGATTATGCAGGCTTTGCAAGCTGCCAGTAGTTGTGCAGGCAGTTGCATTCCTGTCATAGGAAAGGTGTCTCCATTTTAGCAGAGATTTGTTTGCGTTTTTTGAGACCCAGCAACCTCTCAAATCCAGACTGGCAGCGCTTTACCATAATCACTGAAGTAATCTGAATTAACTATCCATATTCCCTGCTCTGCTTACAAAATATTTTGCTGTTTACAGCAGAAAATAAAACAGGTGTATGTACATTATCCTGTAGCCAAGGCCGTTCAGTGACTCCCAGTGAGGAAAATACAGGTTTAGAGATAATGTTTAGTTTTCTGCTGTTGGGTCCTTCCTTATCCCCCTGCTCCATCCTTTCCCGACACACACACCAACAGTGACTAAATCAATAGGAATTAATCATATTCTGTGAAAGAAAAGTGGGCCTACAGTTTGCCTTTTCTGCATGATGGAATAATACAATCGACTTCAGAAATCATTTGTCACAGGCTTTTGGCCAAATTAATCGCTGCTACATGCAGGCAAATCTGGAACCATTCCCTCAACTTCATCTTCCAGCTCAGAAAGTGCATGGGTGCATGCAATGCATTCCTTGTATGTGTTGTGTTTGACGAAAAGCACCAGGGAAATGTCCCAGCAATTTATTCTTAAACTATTGCAAATTTCTTGCTGACCTCAAAATCTGAGTAAGGACATGTTTTTTTTCATAACTCAGAAAATTTCACAGCTTTCAGGGGAAGGGAAAAAATTCCAGAAGAGCAGGAAACCATTTTCAAACTCCTCTTCAATGCAAAAATTGCACTGATCCAAAAAATCTCCCCACTGCTGTCCCATCAAGAGGTGCTTTCTTTCATTTTGGTAAGGTCTCTGGAGGAAATAGGAAACCAGACCTTCCTTTGCAAGCCCTGGTGTCTTTGGGAGCCCAGTGGGGACAAGCATCCCCAGCCTCCAACATTTCTCCTTGGTGCGGCAGCACCAGGACGGTCCCTCCTTCCTCACCAGTCACAGCCTGTGTATTCCTGCACCCAAGTAAATAAACATCAAGAACTTGCCAGGAAACAAATCCATTCAATCACTAAATCAACCAAAAGACATTTTGAGTGCCTTGAGGAAATTAACACGCTCCTTGGCTAATTACTGCTTGCCGAGGGATGGAGGTAGAGGATGCGTGGCCCCTCGGCAGCGGCAAGGGAGTGCTCCTCACCAGGCTGCCATCAGCTCCCCTCTCCTCAGCCACACGCTACTTGCTAGCTTTGAGGGTTTTTCCCCCATCCTTTCCTCTCCAGTTCTGCACAGCGAACAGTGGGATTTGTGGCACATGGGAAGCACAGACAGTGGCAGAATACATCACAGCCAGGCTGGGAATCATTACAGTGCTGCCCACAGGCCACTCCCTGCTTGAGGGAAGCAGACTGACCTTGCTCCAGGGGTGGATGGCTGCCTACCTTTCTGCATTGAATGGCATCTGTGGGCAGCCTGCTCTGGATTGCAAGAGACATGGGTCCATGTCCATATGCAAGTCAACAAGCATGCAGTTCTCACCCTTACAGCCATCCCAGTTGCTGCACTGTCTTTGTACCACAGTTTGAGTAACTTCTCTAGGATTCATTGTCAAGAAGAGGGAAAAAAAAAAAAAAAAATTCAAAAAGAAAACAAAAAAGATCCCAAGAGCAAATGCAAAAGCTGATAACACAGAAGATGAGTTCCACCGGGATCTAAGAAGTAGGTATAAGTCAGAAATCAAATCCTTTATTTAAGAAAATTAATAAAGTTCTTATTAAATATTAATGAACAAGGCTGGAGTCCATTGTGTCCCTGGTGAGTACTAAGCAAAATTAAATTTTCAAGTCATTCTTCTCCCTTTAATCTGATTGATAGGGGTTAATTTTAAGGTTAATTTTTTGCTCTTTGACATGTGTATTTCAGAAGGTTTACATAGTATAATCACAACTGGTATTTCACCACGATGACAAGTTCTTTGCAGAGACAGCCCACAAAAATGTTCCTTTCCTTTCCTCAGAGAAACTGTCTTATGGCTACAAGGCATTAGAGCTCAGACTACCAGGGTGCAGTCACGCTTTGTTAACAATGTACAGTGTGATCTTCAACAAGTCATTTCATTTCATTCAAATTTGCATAAAATTATCTCCAGCATGTAAGCTTCTCCACAAAAATAGGTGTGTATGTGAAGAGTTAACTTCAAGCCTTGTCTTCCCAACAGAAAAGCAGCCAAGTGCCTATCAAAAAGGCGGATATTGGGATGAGAAGGACAACAGGCACACCTCATCCACAACTTTACTGAACCACTCTCACAGTGATTTTTTTCTCAGTATCTAGTTAGAATTTCTCTTGCTGTGACTCAGTGCCAGTGGTGCAGCCATTCCCTCCCTCTTACGTGGCAACAATTCACAGAAAGGCAGTGAAGCCCCAGGCTGTTATTCTCTTTCCTGAACCACTTGCCTAGATGAGGAGAGTACTGAAGCATCCTGTCTCTGCAGGGTGGGATGGCCAGGTGTGATGGGGAAGCATGGTCCTTCAGAGAGTGACAAGGGGAAGAAAAGCAGTCCCACCCTCTCAGATCAGTCCTGAGAGAGCTGCCAAAGGCTCCTCTCTAACAAGAAGCCGAGGGCAGAGAGACTCTTCCCGGGGATGCCACCAGCTTTCCCAGTCCTTGTGAAAACCCATTCGGCTTGTCTGAAGGGAACTTAGGGAAGACAAAGCACTACTCCATTTTTAAGGACCTTAAACATTCAGCCTGCCTATGGCCTTATCAGCCTCAATTTTTTTGTAGCCCTGCCATATAAAGTTATTGTTCACTTCCTGTAGCTAATTCCTTTTGATGAGTTTCATGCCAAATACAGCTTCTCAAATACTTGTTATGGATGCTGGCTTTGCACATGAGGGAAAAAAATACATGGATGAATGGTACACTCATCTTACAGTAAATTAAAAATGAGAGCTACTTGGTGGCTGCTTTGGACATGCGTAGGCATTTCTGTGTTGTGTTTGTTTTGGCTGGCAAAGCAGGAAACTGTGAGCATCCTTAAGGTTATGAAAATGCACAGGGTATGATATTTTGAAGAGTATCTTGATCTGAACCTGTGATTAAACAAAAAGGAAATAGCATTTGGAAAACAAGCAAAGAATTACTAAGATATTCTGAGCCTCAGAGGGAGAAATCTGCTTTCGCTTTTCCTGGCATTTTGCCTGCCAAATTACGAGCTTATTTGTGGTGCTAAATGCTTTGCTTGTGTCTCAGAAAGCTGCAGGAACTGCTGGCTTTTTTTCCAGTGGTAGGATGAAGTCATTAATGATTCCAAAGGTTAAGAAATTGGCACTGTCAGAAGCTGGCACTCATTATTTATTTATCACCTGAACTCATTGTGGGTTCTCAATGTGCAGGATTCCCCATCTGACTGCCTGCTATCCCCAGAGACCTCTCTACATTTGCCCATGTGTGCACACAGGCATCAAGTTATGTGTAAAGGAGGATTAGGTTTGCTCTCAGAGATGTACTAGAGATATATCTGCACCAAAATATTTATATGGTCCAGCTATGGGCAGAGATCCCCAACCAAATGTCTTTGCTGGGCTTTTTCTTTTTTGAGCTCTGAACTGCAGTATACACCCAAAAGCTTCAGAGAGGGTTAGAGATGGTTAGCTCTCATAGAGGCTATATATTTATATATATATATGTCCTAGATGCATTTAGAGGTGGTTTGTCCAGGGCTACTGAGCCCCAGCCCCATATCCCCCTGGTACATGAACAACTAATCCCTGTGGGGTTGGCATGGAGGTGAGAGATAACCAGCCCAGTGACCCTTACAGAGGACCTTGGGCCTCAGGGCCAGTAATGACTGTTGTAGTTTATAGCACAATATCACAATGGCATTCACTCACCAGAAAGGGCTGTGTGAATCCCAAATGCGGGCACATCCCTGTTTAACATTTTGCTGTCTGTAGAGCCATGGGAGACCCCAGAGCGCATGGAGAGGCTCTTTCCAGCTCACTGCGACAAGCCCTGATGCTCCTCAAAAAAGGAAGAGGAATGATCTTCCACTGTGCCTGTGCCACCTCTGCATTGGCATGCACAGTGTCTGAGGTAGATGGGAAGGAACACATGAAACACAGCTCCTTCTCCCTTTCTGCCCTCCCTTTAACCTGCTGTTTCTCATCACCGCTGGAGGGCTCTCTTTGAAGTGCTGATGTGCCAGTGACCCTGTGGAGGGGAATAACCTCAGCCCTTCCACCCAAAATGGAGGAGACCCTCTGGAGCAGATCAACCTCTTATCTTCGGCTTTCAGAGACTTTGTTAGAAGGCAGGTGAGTGCATCCGCTTAGAAAATCTTATCCATTGAGATTGGAAAGCATTGCCTGCTTCGGCAGTTGCTTGGGCAATTAAGTGTAGTGAATTTTCCTCTACAGTGGTATCCAGAGAAATCAAGGATCAACTCTGCATGACTTTCCATTCAATTGTCTCTCCAAGGAAGCACAGAAGGGGAAAAACTTGGAAGAAATTATAAGAAACTTTGTACTAAACATTGTAACCCTTGCACCTATCCTTCAGGTTGCCCATTATGTTTTCTCTGATTAATTTAAAATATTCATCCTTCAAAAGAAAAACAGAACTTTAAAAGGAGATATGGAATAAACTTGTTAAAAATACAGGTGAAAATTCACTGCTTGTTTGTAGAACTGAGTACAGAAAATCAAAAAGTGTTCTAGCAGAGGAAGAAATGCATTTATTGAGATATCATGCTGTAGCAGTGCACTGAGGTCTCTAATGAGAGCATGTCCTGGTATGCTAAGTAATCCTTATCTACATGGGAAGATGTGTTTCCTAACACCTTCTGAAATCTAAAGACACAGCAACAAAGCACGGGTGCTTCTCTTCTACCAGCAGGAAAAGTAATGCACTGAGAAATCAGGCCTCATACCTCAAAGCTCAGAGCTGAGCAACTTTGAAGAATGTTTGTAGACTGACTTACCCTGATGCCGCAGAGCTGCAGCCATGGTGCCCATCTCCTCGGGCGCAGGACAGCAAGTAATTAGATGCTGGCTGTCATATCCTCTTGCATGTGTCACCCGTATACCATACACTGGGACATGGAGCTTGCCATCTGGAAAGCCCCTAACACTCAGTTCATGCTAGATAAATAAAAATGGCATTAATGGACTAAAATATTAACATAAAATACTAACCGTTGTAATTTCTTCCTTGTATGATTCAAGCTAACAGAGTCTTCTTTTCTTGAAAGGAGACTGCTTTGAAAGGATCAAGAACAGATCTGCAAAAAGTGGGAGGAAGGGACATTTATATAACAATAA
>VXAV01000343.1:71430-111739 GCA_013399715.1 Alectura lathami
CCCCCTTGGAAAAAAAGAAGAAAAAAAAAAAAAAAAAGAAAGAAAGAAAAAAGAAAAACAAAAGCAATATAACCATTTTCACAAACTTCCGCAACATCAGCTCACATGGTATAGATATGAGTTGGGAGGGAAGAAGGTAAGAACTTCATCTACAGTCCAGTTGCTTGCCAGTTTAAAATTGTAAATTAATTGAGGAATATACCTACAAAGCAATGGGATTTATTTCAAAATTAACATTGGAAATTGGCTTAGAGTTCCTGATGTCAGACTACAGCAAAAAGGCTTTGTGACAAACCAGAGCTACAGCTTGAAATGGGACTCAAAGAACCATCTACATCACCATCTGCAGAGCAGGAATTACTCACAAGGAGCTCTTAAGCAACAACAACAAAATAAATGTATAAGTTTCTGCCAGATGGATTGTGCCAAAAAGAGCAGGCTAACAAAAGGAATATTTTTTGCTACATGATATTTACACAACTGTTATTATTGTCATAGTCCCCCAAGTGAGTCAGTTTTGAATACCTTCTGGAAAAGCATTCAGATCACACAATATGAATCCTTATCCTTATTTCATTCACAGTAATGTTGATTTTTTATTTTTATTTTTATTTTTTTTAGGTTATGGTCTTGGTTTGATCCACAATAAAGGCAAGGAATCATTTGCAAAATTTGGCTCAACTTTGCTTTTCAAATTCTCATGACATTCAGCAAAATCTTAATCCAGCACTATTGAAGTCAGTGGAAGTTTTGCCAGTGACTTCAGAGGGGAGTAAGAATTTAATTATGCACTACTGAGTACTGTCAGTATTTGATTCTGGTACTTGTAAACACAAGATATGGGCCTAAACAGATTACAATTGGTCCCTGAGAGGCTGTACTATGGATTAAGCCCAGCTCAAGGGTCTTTTTCTCAAAGAAAAATTTATTTCTAGAATCCAAACCTCAGGATACTTGTGGCTTGTTTCCAAAGCATACCCTTGATCTGTTTGAGATTAATGCCCATGTTCCTTCTTCTACAGGAGCATTTTTCAGGAATAAATTATTTCCTCTGAATATAGATGTCTGACATGACAGGAAAGAAGAAAAAGTTGTTATTGTGTTTCTAAGTGGTTCTTCCAGTTCCCCTTCTGAAGTATGAAAGCCCCTCCCCTCTTGCACTGCAGGATGATCACTTTTATGCTGCTCTTGGAGTTGCCTTCCTTCCCCAGGGAGTGCCTACAAGCACTATTCAGGCATGTTAGGTTTTCTTTAGTATTTAATTTCATTAGGAGATCACACATTTCATAAATGTCAAGAGATTGCCTGTTTTCCAGTTTTTTCAAGACAGGATGTTTACATTCCCAGCTTTCACAGAGTTTTCCAGGTTATCAAGACTACTGTCAGGCAGAATATTACTTTTTTCTGCTCCCTGCTCTCCGCACAATTATCTAAAGTGCTTTGTGTTTTCCCACATGGGGCCTTCCTTCTGATCTCCTTCAAACAGGTTTTAATCTGCCTGCTCTAGTGGAGTTATTTCTGATTTAGTTCGCTTTGGTAAGGAATTACACCTTGAGCCACCGCAGATCTGTAATGGGCTTTGACTCCCTAATTGTGCTGCATAATTTTTTTATCTTTCTTAAGGGCTCTCTTGGCCCCAAATCCCCATTCTCAGTGGAAGTCACAGAATCAGTCAGCCCTCATACGTCATGGCCAGGAGCAGGGAGAAGAGCAACAGCACCATTATCACAGAAATTGCTTTTCTTTGACACCTTAAAGTGAAATCAGAGTGACAGAAGCTCCCCTGTGATGGCATCAAAGGAAAGGAGGCACAGAGCAGAGCACCCTTCCAGTGGCTTTAAAAGCCACCTGAGGGGAGATGAGCAGACAAGATAAAGACACAGGACTCTCCTTAGCCACTAGCCCTGAAGCTACTTGTGGTGGCTTATACCCCTCAGCCACAGAGAATTCAGCACGGGCTGTTATCAGCTCCATGTTCCCATTGGTGGTGGCTTTCCCCTGATGGAGGAATAAGAAAATATCACATGAGGTTTGGACCAGACCCTTTCCTACCACTGCTTACATCAAGTTAAGGGATTTTAGTCTGTCCTTCCCGTATTCACTTGGCTTATCAGATCTGGATCTTTCACTGAAAGAAGAATTTCACCTGTGCAATAGTTTGCATTGGTTTGCTAGGGAAAAATCAAATCTGATAAAGAGATTGGAGAGGTGGTACCAGAGATGGATGAGAGATGTGGAAGAGTTCCTACTGTATGCATCAATCTTACATCTAATTACAGTGAATCAGCACTACAGTAAGCTTTATTTATTTGATGGACACAGACTGAGAGTTCACTTTTAGAGACAAGAACATTCTACTCCCAAAAGCTAACACCCTGAAAAAGCATGTAAAGCAGATGAAAGATACTGTGCAGAGAGTCAAATACATTTATGCTGTAAAGTCTTAGAGAAGTTCCCCACATTTGCATTGTGTAGGCCTTAAGTTAGAATAAATGTTGTGGTTAAATAAATTAAAAATTAAACAGGAACACACTATTATTAAAATCTGTATGCTTAATATCTGAGACAACCACTAAGGCTTCTCCTCTCTGTTGATTTACAAGATATATGGTTAGTTTTACAATCCAGGAACAGTCTCTAAAACAATGTATACATTTTACTACTAGCATAAAATGTTCCTGGTATTAGTATAATAAAATATTTTACTTGCAAATACGCTTATAAATGTTTTCCTAAAGTAAGCAGTATAATGTGGCTGTAAGCTGCAGTGTGACTTCAGCTAGAATTTCTCCACTTAACCATTTCTTGTTCAAGCTGCCAGCAAATGTTCTCAAAGAAGGAATAACAGGATAATGTCTGAATATCCATTCAGATAACATATTAGAAGAAATAAGCCAAAGTTAACTTTAAAAATACCTGAGCTAAGAAATGTTGCTGAAACTTTCTAATGAGAAATTAATAATGAAGGAGTCTAGAAGGCAGCTGAGGTTGGGTCCAGGAACAGAAATGTTCAGAACCCTCCTCAGCAGGGGACAGGGTAATTGGCTTTGTAGCCAGTTTCTGCCTTGTAGAAGACAGAGGTAGGGCAGTATGCTGCTTTGGTTCACAAACCCTCTGCAACAGACCCAGAGTTTCCCATGCGACCCTTGTGAACACCCTCACTTGAAACAGTCAGATTAAAATACAGGTTAGCTGTCCCACTGTACCAAACAAAGTAAGAATCATTTAGTGTAATGCAGGCTTCGAATCACTATCATCCATTATTGACTTTGTAGCTAACTAATGGCTTTGCACATTATTAGCATTACTAGTATGAGTATAGCTAATGGATATTAATATGATATGAAAAAGTGCCCATTAAAACACCGTAAAATGTGTTTGGTTAGTAATTAGCACTTTCAAAAGCATAACTTCTTAACTAATGCATTTATTTCACATATTTATAATTGCAAAATAATATGTATTCATTTTTATAGATTAGGCTTTCAAAAGAAATGTGCTCCGTATGATTCCAATATACTTCTTAATCCTTCCTTTCTTTCTATTTTGCACAAGTGTAAAGGAAGAAAAATTCAGCAGTAACTCTGCGATGGAAAGATAGCAGATGAAGTTCCTGCAGAAAGCATTCCCCCAACAGGAAGGGCAGGATGAAATAGGGCAAAACACCACATGGGAATGCAACATTCTCAAGTGGACTCCAAGGTCAAGGTGCCTGGTCTTCTTTGTCCCAAGTGCTCTCACTCAGAGCAGCACTCTTTTCACTAGTATGCTCAGGGTCTGCTGGATGAGTATCAAGCAGCATTAATGAGCTTCACTGTAAGTATAGTTTCAACACAAAGGATTTTACTTCAAAGAAAAAAGTGACCCTTAGTTCCCAAATACCAATATGGTAAAGACACAGTCTCTTGATATATGTTGTTGGCTGGAAAGTGCAACAATTCATCATATCCTGAGGGGAAAAAAAAAAAAAAAAAAAAAATCTAGCTGAGACAACGAGGAAAAACAGAGCTGAAAGAGTGCTAGAAAACTAGGAGATGATATATATTTAGCATGGTCTTGACTGGGGCAAAAGGAAGAAAATTACAACAGAATGTTTCTATTCCTACCTCTTTATTTTTAGTTTTGATTTTGACCAAACCAGAAATACAGGTACAGTTTTTGTTCTGTGAGTGGCATGCAAAACCACCTGAAACCATTTGATTGCCTGCAGTGACAGCCTTCTTCATGAGAAGCTGAGATCTTGCAACTCTGTTTATGGTCTCTACGTTACTTGAGCCCTTGGTGAGGGGTAGTTCTTCCAGGCAGCGTAAGGCTTTGCAGTTTTGTCCTTTCATTCAATGTCTTCCTAATCACAGGATTCTACAGTATTACTTGGCTCCTCTAATCCTCCATCTCTGAAACGCTATGGTCTTTGGAACCACCTCTGCACCCAGCAGAGAGCGGCTACAGCTGCACAGGCTGGGGTAAAGCCTGCTCCTGAGCTGCTGAGTGGCAGGCAAAGGCAGCTTGTATTTGTATACCGTTAGCACAGAGACCCTTCAGCAGGAGGCTTTCCTCCGTTTTTCACAGCATCCTTTAAGCAACTTTTCAGGTTCCTATGGAAAAAAATCTCCTCAGTGCCTTATTGAGTTCATTTGAAATTCCAAAACTAATGAGGCTTTTGTCTCCCTCTTAACCTAAGAGCTATTGTTACCTCTGAAAATAAAAGAGATAATCTGCTAAAGAGCTAAAAATACTGAACTCTGACAGCCTTTTCAGACTAATGATTGACACACTTGCACCTTTAATCTTCACAAAGAAAGTGCTGAGGCAGTAGTTCCTATGCTCACCTCACAGTCTCTTTCACCAGCTGCCTGCTGGTTGTTCTCCCACCAATAGGAGGGGTCCAGGGTGGGTCGTTAATGCTCAGAAAGTGATATTCATCCAGAAGTAATAATGATCACCCAAGGGTGCTTGCACAACACTGTTTTCAACAAGCTCTGTATTTCCTTTAGTAGGAAAAGCAGCAAGTGCTTTCAGAGAGGAATGCCAAGAAGTCCAGCTACGTGCCCTCTGATCCAGTCCCCAGGGCTCCAGGACAAACAAAAGCTTTCCTGCAACATGGTTGGATCCAGGGTGCAGCCTGGATGAATGGGTACATGCTTTGAATTGAATGGGACAATCAAATAAGTGGACCTAGTTAAAAGTACAAAAAGGCTTTCCAATCTATCATAAAGAAGGCTTGAACAGTCTTTGCAATTACAGCACAGTGAGCCAAAATTTGATTTTTTTTTTTCCCCCCAAGCCTGCTGGTCAAAGCACACAGTCAAACGTTTGCCTCACTTGATTGTTAGCAAAGTTTAACAAAGTTGTATTGGGTGTACATGGTAAGGTTTTGGCAGCGGGGAGTGCTGCAGGAGCAGCTTTTGTGAAAAGAGACCAAGGATTGCCGCGTGCTAGACACAGCCCTCTGCAATGGGCCAGGACACATCTGAATCCATCGGCAATGCTGTGACACCTCTATGAAAATGTACTTTGAAAAGAGTAAAAGCATCAGAAAGAGAGGAGGAGGGAACGAAAAGGAGTGAGAAACAGTGGAGGGAACACCAAGGTCAGAGGAGGAGAAGATGCTCCGTGGTGGAGCAGATGTTCCTGAAGAAACTGCAGCCTGCAAGGACAGCCCACACTGGAGCAGAGAAAAAGCAGAGGGAAGGATCAGGAGAGAGAAATTTCTAAACCTCTGTGTTCTGACCCATACTGTCCCCTGTGCTACTAAGAGCAGGGTAGGTAGACAATTCTGGAGTGGAGGAGTGAAGATGGGCCTGGCAAAAGGAAATGAAAGGAGCTGTCTTAATATTCTCTGTGTCTCGCTACCAGAATCTATTTTAATTAGCAAAANAAAAACCACCACCACCACCACCAAAAAACATTTTCCCCAAGTCAAAATCTGTTTTTCTTACAACAGTAACTGGTAAGCAATCTCCCTGTCTTTATCAGGACACATGAGCTTTCCTATCCTAATTTTCTCACCTGCCCTGTTGAGGGGTTGAGAGTGCGCAGTGGAGTGTGCATTTGGATGTTTGCTGAGGGGAACCCACCACAGGAGTCCCAATATGTCAAGCATGCAAAGCACAGGGACTTTCTATACCTGGAGCTTCTCAACCCAAGGAAAAACTGGGAAAGGTAAGGGATATTTCACAGAGCTCTACAGACACACACACACACACAAAAAAAAAAAAAACAAAAAAAAAAAAAAAAAAAAAAAAAAAACAATGATTTGCCAGGGAAAGTACCAGTTCCAGAGTTTGCTAATTACGTGGAGGAAGATGAGGCGTTTGCACGCTCCCTGTGACCACTGTCTTTCTGCTGTTCTTCTTTCAGAAATGACTGGTGATAGAAAGAAAACTGAAGATTCTCTAACAGTGACACCTTATAGAGGCTTTTTCTTGGTTATTTATATGGTTCTAACAATACCCTGTGTACTACAAGTTGCGTTCTTTCCTTAGAAGATGTAAACCTGCTTCCAAAGTCTGATTTCATTTCCGCTATAGCACATACACTGTGCTTTCTTAGCTCTAATAACAATGGGACATTTTGGTCACCTCTCACAGAGGTGACCTAAACTCTCTTTTCATGGTCAGCTACTTAGTTATTTTATTACGTAAAATGTGAAGCCCTTTTTTTTTTTTTTTAAACTTTAAATGCCACATGATATGTTCTCCAAGGCTTGTGGTACATGGAGGGATATCCTTCACTAATCTCTTTGACAATGAAGAGGCTGCAATGGCGTAGACAGTGAATTAAGACAGATTTCCACCTGTAAACACTCATTTTCAGGAGTGAGGAGAAGCTAAGAGAGAACATCTCTCTCATCCAGCAGATTGTTCCTGCTGCTGCTTCTAACATAAAGAATTCCCCAAGCCTTTACAAGGTACTATGAATTAACCTCCAACTCATTTGTACTCTAGAATATTTCCATCCATTTAGGCTATCAAGGGATTTGCTATGGTTCTAATGTCTCATTACAAAGCCCTTTAAAATATTTCAGTCCTACTTAACTCCTCAAAGAACTTTAACTGTGTGGTGTAGATTTATGACCATATGAAAGATGTCAAGCCCATTGTAAAAGTCAGGGACAATCCACCAAAAACAAAATTAATTGGAGTACAAATTACTGTTCCAAGACAAAGAAATATCTCCAATATGCCCTCAGGGCAAATATCCAGAGAGAAGTGAAGCAACCTACCTCATACTTCTGTGCACGTTCTGAAGATGGTGGTCACTTCCAAAAAATTCTGTGAAGGATTCACTTAAAGCCTTCCTGCTCTTCAGCATGATGTTGTGAGGTTTTGCAAGATGCACAGAGTTGTAGTGAATGTTTGAACATCAGACCATCTTTGGAAAAGCAAGGTTGATCCCATAGGTCATGTTCCAGCTGGTGGAGCTCTGCCTTTTCAACAAACACTGCATCAATGGCAACTCTTTGCCGAGGCTGGGCACTAACTCTGTGACGTTTTGCAATAGAAATTAAAATCAAGTTGTTCACAGTTGACAGAGACTGTATGGCACTGATGCAGGAGTTGTATTGTACCAGTTATGGTCTCCTGTTTATATCATAGTTCAGGTGGCTGTATTCTGGCCATTCACACTCCTTACCATCTCAAGCGAAGAAAATCTCTAACCTGTAGATTCTCCTGTGGGTTGTCAAAATAATTGCTCAGCCCACTCCCAGCATGACTGCCTCACATACATGAAGTAGAACATTTGTAAATGCTTCAGAAGTGTAGGATAGTGTTAATATATCAATTCTACATTTTATCTATTTTTTACATTATTTCTATTGTGCTAGTAGAATCATAATAAAGATTAAACCACTTGTTAAAGTTTGATTTTATTAACATTGTACCCCGGGCTTTGTAAATTAAGGAAAAAAATAATAATTCTGACTTGATTCTTACACCCTTTTTCGATAAACTGATGATGATTTTGGAAAAAAACTACCAGTCCATAGAATGGGAGCGCATTTCCCCAAACCTGTTATTTCTCTCCCAAATCAGATATTTGTTCTCAGTCTCATGGATGAATCATGCAAAATCCTATGTTTCCTGAGTCACTCCTATGGAATTCTCTCCATTAAAGAGAGATTAAATGAGATTGGCAGAAGATCCAGAGTACCTCTACAGAATGGTTATCAAAGCAAGATTTCTCTTGAGATCCATTCAAAAGCAGACCTCAACCTTGCAGGGCTGGGGTCTGTTTTCCAGTTGTGTGGTTACTATCACTTCCACGAGCCTTTGCTTCAGTCTCAGGGCTGTTGGACATGGATTGATATATGTCCTGTAGAGTCACTCTTTACAGTTCTCCTGAGGCTTCTAGGACTTTCTCTGCTGGCTTCTGGTTCCTCTTTAGAGTAGTTTGCAGGCTGACATCAGAGGAATGCTGTTCTTTCTCTCCTCTCTCCAACTAATAATTTCTAAAGCCATTCATTTCACTTTGCGTTTGACATGAAGGCAAGGAAGTACATTTTGAAAATCACCTATTGGGTAAGTAATAAAAGCCTTGAGCCATTAAATTTATACACATTTTTCTTTAGCCTTTGCCAAGTTATGTGCAGTAAAACAATTTGACTGTCCTTGACCATGTTTGATTGTTGACTGTCAGAGTAACATAAGATATCTTTCAGACAGTCTGATTACATTATGCAGCAAGATTACATTAAAAGTGTCCTACATGTTTGGCTGGGACAGCAGCAAACCATGAAGGCAGTGGAACCTTTGAATGTGAGGTATTTTCTTTCTCTATCCTATTTAAGAGGAAGATCTTGTGCAAATTGTTCATAAGATCTCCTGACAGTTCACATTTATTTCTTTAGCCTACACTTGTGTGCTACATAAGTTGGCAAGCCTGCCCCACAGTGACCCATGCTCCCAAACACATTTTCTTTAAACATCGTGCTGCTGGCTGTGTGAAGCAAAGTGATTTTAATGGGCTTGCTCCGTGACAAAAATCCATTTCTGATCTTCTCTGGCCCAACCCTTTTTCATTTAATCAGTCAATAGAGAGCAAAGGGCTTATACGATGCATCCCTGGGAAAGGAATGTATACTTATATCCTGTTTTTTTTTTTTTTTTTTAAGATGCTTTTATAAAACTAAGCCGACCCAGCTATAACAAAAAGATCTTTCATTTTACATTCATCATTCACTTGGATTTGTCATTAACTCACTGATATTGAGAGCAATCACTGACTCAAAAAATATACTATAACTCACCTTAATAACATCTGCAGGAGAACTGTAACCCTGCTGTAATACCTACATTTTTGCTTAACGTAACACGACCCAAGAACAAGACCCTATAGAACACACACACTTTTGATTTTTAAAGACAGAAAAACAAAATCATTGTCTCCTGTTGATTAAACACTGAGCAATTTTTATTTATTTACTTTTAAATCCATGACCGTCTGGGAATCTTCATTCATAACCAGAAAAATACACACAGTATTATTTTCTGTGCTGAAATTTGCAAAAGTTGAGCCAGATTCACCCTGGAGTTTTCTGAAGGTGTCATCTGACAAGGGCCATCATAGTAAGAATTATGATGAAAAGGAGTTTATGAGGGCAAAAAGTAGCTTGCCCCCATGCCACTCCCACCTCCCTCAAGTCACATTTACAGCAATATAAAAGGGCTGGAGCAATAAGAAAAATGGACAATGTCTGCTGAAAAGAGAGTGCCAAGGCAGGAACAATGCATACCATGTATCAGACCCGCATATTCCGCCTACAGCTTCTTCCCACAGAAGCTGTAGAGCCATGGCTGCTTAGAAGAAGTGACAGGACAGCTCTCTCTGCCTTCCAGGGGAATCTCCCAAATAATCCACTGGGCTTGTCTGTACAAGGAAACTTTTAAACCTTCCAACACTGACCATCTGACGCAACCTACTGGAATCACTGATAGTCTGTCGATCTCAAAGTGGACCAAAAGGCCTCCTATCTTCACTGAAACTTCCCTATTAATAAATCTTGCAAGCCTAGTGTTTATTTTTCATTTTAATAAGGAAGAAGTGAAAGTGAATTTGAAGGATTTGCTTAAGGTCATGGAACCTTTCCTTACCAGATCTAGGTTTGAGGAGTTAGTGACTCTTCATCCTCAAACAGAATTTGAAGCAGTTTCCTCATCAGCTTTTCTAAAATCACTGTAACATTAAAACCAAAAGATATCAGGAGGCATCTGTATTTTCTAATAGTACTGATGGTGACAGCATCCACTTTATCAATGAAAGTATTGCTTACCTCATTTTTTTAAAAAAGTATGCATCCTTCTAGGCAAATTCATCTCTGATGTTTCCTCCTTGCTCTCTTGCCTGTTGTTCAGCTGTCATCATGAAATCTAGTGTAAATTTAAATAAATAAATACATTTAACAAATCCAGCAATAATGTTTTCTTGGCTATACATATTGTTTCTCCAGATGTGGAGAGTCACTCATACCATAAAGGTTATTTCTGAGAATCAGTTGCAAAGATAGGAAGGATTTTCAGCCCACCGACATCTGACCTTGAAGTTTTGAATTGCTGAGTAGGAGCTGAAACCTGACTGTACATACGTTCCCAATGCCCAAATTATATAGAGAAGAATGGAGTTTGCAATAAGAGTGGGGCTGAGACAGGCAAATGTTAAGTGTCAAGCAGTACGCTGAAAGGGCATGCATCTCATAAAATAGCAGTCTGTTGGTGAAGTATCAGACATTTTGTATATCTGCTCTATTTTTAACATGCACATTTTAAATGAGACTGTACCAGTTTGAGCACTTTTTTTTTCCCCCTCTCAAACACTCATTATTACCATAATTTGTTCCACAGTAAAATCAAATATTCACTAATGTTTTTCATGTCAGAATGACAGGGGGGAATACTATTTTAGCACCACAGCAAATTCCATTAAATACAAGAAGAGTTTAAAGTCTTGTTGTGCATCTCAAGCTCCCATTTTTAATTAGATCTCTTGTATCCTTATTTTCCACCGGGTGTGGGAATCCTTCAGAGCCAAACCCATCTGGCAAAAGCACAAAACTTACTCACAGCCCATGGTTTTATTAGATTAATATGGAACTGTTACATATCATTGTGGACATAATGCAGCATCTGGAATGTTGTTTTTTTTTTCCCCCCCCTCTGTCACTGTTCTTTCTCCCATTAGCAGTAGGAAAAGGTATTTTCTTTTTTACCTATTTATCTAAAGACTTGCTCATGTCCACACAACAGCTTCTCCCTCTCCCCCCCAAAGAGGCAGCTTTTAAACTGCAAACCTAGCACACAGAAGTCTGCAGAGATCATCTTTAATGTTATTTTTGTTCCACTGATGTTGGGGGCTGAATTTATTAAAGCAGCAACATACAAGAAACACCTTTCAGAGATGACAGAATCTCTTTCAATTGTAAAATAAAAAAGAGGTATTGTTTTGCCTTGTGGAGGAAGAGAAATAAGGCCAGATATAGTAGCTATTCAGAGACTGCAGTGTGCAGAAGAAGTGAAAAGTCCTTGCTTGAATCAGCAATGCCTTCTGTGGCAAGGGCCGAGGTACTTAGCATCACTTTATACTTGGCCATTCCACTGTCAAGCACATCTTATTTTGAAATAGTGTTTTGAAGAGATATTTAAATCTAATCAACTCTGATGAGTAATTTCAATCCCTACCCATCCACCCCCCAGAACAAAATAAAACTAATCCACATTCATTAGGTGTTTAACTCAAGCCATTTTGTGAAATCTGATAAATTAGCTTGGCTTTTTGGAGGGGATAGCATTATTGATGGAGCGACTGGGTCTTGCATAGCATGGTACTAACACTTCACTGAACTCAGGATCCAAGCTAAGACAACACAGCCACTCGCTGTATCAGAGAGTACCTGGCACTACCTCAGGAAACACTGCATCATCTTCACAGCATGCAGCAAGCATGCTCCTGAACACGAAGGCTATAGATGAGCATAAGCCAAGCAAGCAGCTGTCTATACTGGCAGGCAGCATCTTGCTTTGCCTACACCAGAGGCCCTGGAAATACATGCTCTTAGTCTGAATAGAAAGGAAGGCCAGAATGACTGTGATGACAATGACTACTAGGTTGGCTGGGCAAGAAGAACCAACACTTTTCTTCTGCTTCCCTCAGAAGCTGCAGCAGCACCACACTGCTTCAGGAGAGCTGCCTAGCCCTCTGTCCTTCCCCACTCCTGCCCTCAACCTCTTTCCTTGAGGAAGCTGGCCCAAGCCGTGCTCCCTGTTCACCCCCTCTCCAGGAAACCTGGAGTAGCATACCACAGTACCCAGCTCAGTTCACCACCTTTCAAGAAGTAACCTCTCTGTTGAGGTTAATAGCCCCTGCTTAACTAAAACATCACATTCGTTTCCCCTTCAGAGAAATCTCTTCAGACCTGATCTGGATGACAAAGCCACCATCTTTCTTCATATTTACACAGTGTTTGAATACTTGCTTTTATAGTTAAATAACAAAATTGCAACCAGTTTCTTGATTTATTTTTCCTGGCTTAAAAAAAAAAAAAAAAAAAGTTCTTGAAAATAAACACAATTTCAACAGTTGCCTAACTCTAACTTTCACAGTCCAACTAAGAAGCAGTGATTTTTTTCAGGCATGTCTTGGCCACATGCTCATCTTTTCACTTCAGCATAGCTAACATACTTTTTTTCTTCTGATCCACCTCTTCCTCCCTTCACACAAGTTTTGCTCACAGCCCTAATGAGTATTTTTTCAAAGCATCTGATATGGTTTCTGAAGTCTAGAGGGATTCAAAGGTGTACTGTGCGGCGGATAGTGTATCCATGTATTGGTCTTGAGTCAACGTGCTTGCTAAAGGCTTGTGCTCATCATAAAAAAACCCTTATGCGACAAGCACAAAAGCTCCCAGTCCTGTGTCCTGTAGGTAGCTCAGGATGTACAGAATTGAGACACAAAACTCTGATAGTTGATTACATTTCACTGCCCTTTACAGAAAGGACAAGGTCCTGTTCCTACCGGTGGAGATATTCCTGTGACTAGTGGGTAGGCCCACTTGGTATAGAAGTAAAAGGAACAGAATCACATGCCTGTGAAGAACTAGTATTCAGACCTCCTTTCTTGTGACCAGACGCATGTTAAGGAGACTGCTGCAGTCCTGCAGCCACTCAAACCCCTCTACATTGCATATAGTTACAAGCATATTTGATGGTTTTTCTTCTGATTTTGTTTCATAGATTGGATAAGTGCTGTTTTGTATAAAGCAAGCAGCTGAGGTCTAGATAAGCATGCACAGCCATTCGTACTTACATTAAGACATCTAATGCCCTCAGTCTGCTGTATATGAACTTAAAAGGCCAAAANAAACACATACATATATATATATATATGCCTTCAGCTCAACTGCTCCAAATTACAATTTAGTTTGCATTATCAAGTAACATGCTGAGGATCACCTGGAAAAAATAATAATTATCTCACTGTAAGCAGTGCTGTCAGACCTTTCAACAATGTGCTTGTTTTGTCTTATTCAGTATGTATTATTTTGATTTAAAACCATTTCTAAAAATTCAGTCGTTGCCTTTGGCTTTAATTCTAGTTAAGCTATCACATAATGCTACACATGGACTGTTTTCTTTCATTATCCTAGGCCACCCTGAGTTAGACAGCATGCATTTATACTGCACCTCCTGTAGGGTAACACATCTAAGCCACGGACTAGAACATAAGGCTTGGTGTGCCAGGAAGGCAGTCACATTTGCATTTATATGCCTGCCCACAGCGACTCTGGGGGATGAGGTAAGCAGAAGCTGTCACTTGACTCAATCCCTCTAAATAAATGAAGGGGAAAAGAGACTTGATAAATGCACAATAATCAACACAACTGTACACTGAAAGAATTATGGCAGAGAGGGTAAAGAGGAAACAGACATGTCTATTTGTAAAATGCCATCCTAACAAGGAGAGAGCAAGAGTTATAAGATCACTCACCTAAATACCTCCCAGGATGTCTTCTCTGATTAAGGATTTGTGAGAGTTATTGAGTTTTGAATTAGATGCACTTTAATAAAACAGTAGAATGTTCTTATCTGATTGCACCTGTATTGATTGTGTTAAAGAGGTCTATCCTCAGATCAAGGTCAATGATTTTACATAAACTGACTAGCTAGATGGAATCACGAGCAGTATTTAGGACTCCCACAGTTTGTCCACCTTTTCAGCGTATGATACTTAACTGTAAAACTTACAGAGAGGAACTCAATATTTGTTTCGTATTCTGTCTTCCAGTAGCACAGTACTCACTCTAGTCCAAGTATTATTTTCAAAAACACCATTCCTGTTACTAAACTATCTAGCAGTGGTTCTTATCAATCAGAAAAGAAATTTAGCATCACATATTTAAACAGCAATGTTTCACAGACTTAAACATTGGCTACTTTGAAATGCTGTACTTTATATAAACATCCTTTTTAAGTTGATTAAATCTGGACATTAAAATAATTCATTTTTCCATTGGCTTCAGTAGAGCTGATCCAACTTTTTCTGCTGTGGTATTAATATTTGGGTTGTTTCTGAGTGATATATTCAAAACTTTCTCAGCAACTACATATATTTAAAGCACACACATGTGTGCACAAAGCTTCTGATTGCATATACCCGCTTGCCCATTTTTAGTCTGTTCACTTGCTCTGCTTACGTTCTTGTGCCCAGATCTCCAAAGCCCAGGAAACAGAGGCTGCCAAACAAACCCCAGTTTGTTTAGAGGTGGATAACAAGCCCTTCAGAGCTTAATGAGACCAGGTAGCTACCACATTGTGTTGAAGTCCTAGCAGGCTGCTGAGGCTAGCAGTAGCATGTGTATAGATGTGCACTGCAGGATAGGCCCAGCCCCACCAGCAGCTGTGTGGAGAGACCAGCCTCTTGCTTTCAGAGCTGCCTGGGAGCTGATCTGGCAGGCAAACCTCCTAGCCACCGTCTCTTGCTCCTGACCCCACAGAGGATGAAGAAGAGGAAGAGGGCTGTTCAACAGGCTGCTTACTGCTGACAGACACAGAGCACAGCAGAGGTTATACCGAAGCCAAGGCTAAAAGCCTTCAGAACAGGCCTAGTGAGCCAGCACTGTGACTGAGAAGGGAAGGAAGCAAGCATAAGCAGCTCCCCTCAAAGCTCAGGCTGAAGAAGCACTTGACTTGCAAGTTTTACAGATGAGAAGTGATGATTTGTTGCCAATAAACAGGCTGGAGAGACATCCAGGTAAATCTGTGCCTCAGCAAATGCTGCCGGAGCACTCCTCACTTCATGGCAAGGGATGGAAACCAAGCATTAATTGCAAGCAGAGAAATCTCCCATAAAATTTACAGGTTGGAAAAAAGGACGCCAGGATCCACTAACCTGGCTGCTGTCAGAGAAGCTGCTGACAAGGCTGAGGAAGAGAGCCTGGAGGGGACAGCTGCCGGGGAGCAATGGCTCGCTGCTGGGAGAGGCCAGGGGATGGCAGTGGTGCAGGTGTGGAGCCTGCTGGAGGCCCAGATGGCAAGAGATTTCCTGAGTAATATTTCCAAATGTCACAACTGAAATGCACAGAGGGGAGAGGGATAGCAATACCCATTAAAAGCAAGCTTTGTGCACGACAACATGAAGCAAGGCAAGGCAAACCTGCCACCGCAGCTCCAGATAGAAATACGTCCTGTCCATGTAAAACACAGCTCAAGAGCCTGGAAAGTAACTGATAGTCTTTCTGGGCAAAATTCAACCCCAGCCATAGAAAGACACATCAGGAAAGCAAGATTTAGGGGGAGGTAAAGTCTGCCAAGGGCATTTAGAGCTTTCTCTGGAAAGTCTTATACTACTGCACATCTCAGGCTTCAGAGATCTCCTGACCAAGACAACACACACCCACAGGAGGGAAAGAAAGTAAAGCACTGACCTGGAAGCCGGGAAAGTCATAGTTGTTCTCTACAGCAAAGAACACCAATAAGCATCCTGTCTCTTCTTCAGCTGGCACATTTTCACGAAGGGTGGGATTTCATGTGATGATACATTGGCTCCCATCTGTTTGCCTTATTTTCCTGATGCTGCTAACCGCTGGGGAGGAGTGAGTGTGTTCATTTGTGAGTTTTCTTCTCCTCCCTATATTCTCACATCAGAGTGAGTGCAGAAGAAAATTGGAAGATGTGCTTCTCAGCCAGATGTATGCTTGAGTGGTTCAGATAAGACTATGTCCATGCACTACCTGATCACTCAAAAATTTCTCTGGATTAGTTGTTAGACATTTGCCTCAGACACTAAATGTTTTCTGTCCACAAGCAGGTAAAAATCATGGTGATTTTTGCTCAAAACTAAAGCCAGAATAAAATACCTATTTCTTATCAGTGACAAGTAGGATCCCTTTTCCTTGCAATTCCACTGAGCCACTGAGATGAGATGCCTAATCCTTTTCTTTCATGCGTTTACTGCTTGTTTCATTTCTAACTAATTAACTTAATGCAAGAAAGAATCTGTAGGCTTTTGAAAAGGCTCAGTGACTTGTTTCTCTGCTGTAGCAGTTACAAGGCCTAATAAGCACAGAGCTCCTGATGCAATTCCAGGCAGCAGCGTTGCTCTTCTGCTGCTGCTCAGCAAGGATTTTGATTTTCTCTCATTTGGCAGGAATGAGCACAGGTCTCCTTTCAGCAGACAGGGTTGCTGGCTAAGAGAGGTCCATGTTCTGGGGCTGGGAGGGAAAAGGAACTAAAGGAGCAAGCGAGGCAGTGGCTTCACAGGAATGCAAGCCAGCAGATCAATTCACTAAATGAAACATTGTAAGCATGTTACTTCAAAGAAATTTGTACCTTGGCAACCACATATTTTTCAGGCTTGAAGCACGATGTTTGCCATTTCTCCTAGTCTCATTTTTACTTCTAGAAACTGGAGGAATGAGGTACAAAATATAAGGAGTGTCTTCACATTCTCAGAGGGAAAGGCCTACATTTTCAGGAATCCTCTATAACCCTGAGAACTTGGGTCATGACTTTTTAAAGTGAGGAGGCAAGGGTGTGCTAACAGAGACCCCCTAGAGGCTCAGGCAACATGAACGAAGACAGAGGAAATTCCTGGGCTACTATGCCATGCCAAGTGTCCTGCTGCAAGTCTTGCCCTGCTGCTGGTACCCGCTCTAGAAAGTTTTGCCCAGTTTTGGCTGTATAAGCTGCCTTCATTTTCAGGTCTGTCAAACACAGCAGTGTCTTAAAGGGAAGTCAGAACAGCCCTGGTGTTTCAGTCAGGAGAAGGCAATGCTGAAGAACTGAGTTTTTGCTTCCATTTCTGTAGTGCCAGAGGCAAGTTCTTCAATGCCAACAGATACTTATGTTCATCTTTCTCCCTGCTCTACTTGGACTATGAGACACAATCAGGGCCTTTCTGTGCTAAAGAACAATGCATGGGCTTGCAGAGAAACTCTGAAAGACTCCAGTGCTCTAGAGACGCAAATGTAAAACAACCTCCCTGCCACCATTTGGGCTAAGGCCCAAGAAAACCATCCCAAAGGCAGTGAACCTAGGGCTTGGGTAGAGTTTGCCAGGTTGGACACACAAAAAAGGGAAGGTCAGGTGTGGTTTTGCTTTGGAATTGGCAAAGCTTGGAGTTCAGATTTGTTACACTTCACAGTTTGTCTTCATCACTTCCTCAGTGGTTTACCCCAAGCAGTGCCAAGCACTTGTTTTTCCAGCCTTGCCAACACACCTCTGGATACTAGAGCTGTGGGTTGCAAGAGCACCTCAGAGAAGGACAGAGAAGACAGGGTAAACAAATGACCACTTTTTAGAGCTCAGTGACACTCTTTCAATCTTACCAAACAGTCTGCATTACATATTTGTGTCTGTCTTCAGAGGCAGCTGAGCTGGAGTCATGCCTTTTTCCCTTTTTAAAGGGAAAGGAAGACAAACTTATCCCTTAGGATGTTTGTCTTCAGTCAACAGACATACCGCAGTAGGCACTGTGGTTGCAATAAGCCAGAACCAGAAATAAGAAGCCAACTCAAACCAAGTATCTGTCAAGTCTCCATCTTCTCCTATACTAGGAATGCAAATGTCTCCAGTTTCTATAAGCATACATTGGAAGCAATCACCATATGTGTTAAAAAAAAAAAAAAAAAGCCTAAAGCCAGGCAAAAAAAGTTCAATGTATGCGCATAAAAGGAAACATCTCAGCTCTCTCCTTGAAAAGCTTTTATGTGTGAAAACATATGGAATACGCTCAGCTACAAAGCACTCAGTCCCTGTTCCAAAAAATCAGCATCGTCCATGACACACTCTTGGCATCCCTGCCAAGGGGGCAAATGAACACGGAGGCAGAGGAGACACGGCTTTCTGTGCAATGATGTCTCAGCTGGCATCCGACGCTGCCACCCATGCTGCACCTGCTGTCTGCATCCACCAAGCACTTATCTCCAGGCAGCTGTTAAATAGGCTGGCACCTTTTGTCAGCTCCAACTTCAGTATGAGGAGAAGGAGAATTAAAAAAAAAAAAAAAAAAAAAAAAAAAAAAAGCAGACTCAAAGAAAAGTACAGGAAGCTAGAAAGCACATTAAGCCCCAACTGGAACGATAAAACACAAGCCTGGGGCAGGACAGGAAGAAACAGAAGATGAGGAAATGTTTAGCAGCTGCTGCCAGAGCTGCTTGCCACAAAGAAGCAAATGTTTCCAGGGCCACCAGTTTTACCTTGTGAGATGCCCACCTCTGCAACATTTGGCTTGCTCTATATCAGTTAACAAACCCAGACACTCTACTCAGGCTTATAAACAAGCATTCTACATAGACATGCGTAGCTCACTATGCCTCTTCTTTACCAGTATCTTTAAACTTCCCCTCTCCTACTTTAGGAGTGTGATTGTATTTCCGAACACGCAAAAAGAAACAAGTAATATAAGTAATCAGATGCAGATAAGGCAGAAAGCTGTGGATCCTGTAGACTGGGACTGAGTCTCCCAGCTGTTCTCTATCTCTGCCATCCTTGGGCATAACCTTATGCAGTGAGACACCTCTCCTTCCCTACCTACTCCTTCTGGGGTGAATTAGGAGAGAGGAGGAAGAGGAGGGTGTGCAGAGTACTTCCAAAGGCTGACTTAAGTCTGGTGAGGATAACCCATCCAGGGCTTTCTAACAGAAGAGAGAGACAGGCATTATCTGAAGTATAACTTGGAACAGGAGTCCAACTTGGCTGATTGAAATCCCTTCTCTGGGATTCAGACCATATTCTTTTTCCTTATATGTGGCCTGTGGGGGAACAAGAACAAAATCCCAGCCAGGAGGGAAAGCTAGAGTCATCAGCACCAGGAGCCTCCTGCTGCTCCTGGAACTTCTTGCAGTTTTGACTCGGTTGTCAAGTTGTGATGGTGGGCTCCTTCCTCCAGGGCTGTTTTCTGCAGAGTTTCCATCTTCCCCTGCTTCTCTTTCTCACTTCATTTTCCCTCCTTTTCCATTTCAGATTTGCTTCTAAGAAAGCCTCCCACATCCAGCCCTAATCAAGCCTCACTGCCAGCATGCCAGTTGCTGCTACTACACTGTCACATCCAGCTGTCACACCTGCCCACTGGTGCGCACAGGCAGGCTAGCCACACCACAAGGGCTTCAGTGCAGAGGGCAGGCCCTGCCTGCTAGCCTGTTTGCACAGTGCCTGGAACGGTGAAGCCCCGTCTTGGTAGCTTGCAAAGCGCAGTCATAGCAAATGGGATCCACTGAGTAACCCACAGAACCATCCTCTCAAAAGCATAATTGTTCCAGGCAGCAGGGTCTTACAGATACCTGAGGAGTGCTGGAAGTCAGATGAACACATCAAGCATAACACCTTTTCAACTGCACTTTGTATGCATTCACTTTATAAAGATCACACACACACACACACACACTGATTATTTGTCTTTCATGAGACTCAGATAAACACAAGGCAATGCTGCTTTATGTCAGCAAGAGTGAGCAAAAGTGATAACAAAAGTAACAGGGTAAGGAAGCTCACATCAATAAGATGAAGGCATTATTTTTCTACTTTCTGGAGCCTTCCTACTTTAAAGTCACTGTTCTCATTTTTCATGCATGTTAATAATTATGAACTGAGGAACTCAAGTGAAATGCACCCTTACTTGTGCCAAGTAAGCTCCTTAAGCATGCATTTATAAAGACAAAATTATGGTATTGATACAGCTATGGAGGCACTGTGAACTCCTCTGCATTTCTGGGAATAGGCTAGACTGGCACAAACATCACACTAATAACACAACTGCTTTGTACTAGGTCTATATTCTGCTTTCAGTATGCTAGTTTCAAGCCTGTATTTAAAGCAGTACAGGAATTGCACATAGGCAAACCCTTGGAAGTGCTTTTGCTCTTTAGACAATTATAATCAAAGGAACAATACTGACCCCACAGCAGTCAGTAGGAGTTTTGCTTCACGTTATTTTCAGTTTCTTTCAATACCCATAGAAATTTCTGTTAAGTCAACAGGCTCTCATAGTGGGAACAGCTTTTCGAGGTTAAGAAAAAAAAAAAAAAAAAAAAGGAAAAGGAAAGGAAAAGAAATAACACTGACTGATCAAAGGCAAATCTATGCCTGCATCGCCTACATACACATTAACACCTCATTAACACTACTTGTACCTACAGAAAAATCAAGCTTGGAAACAGCTCTGGCACAAAGTAAACAAGTCCTAGGTAAAAATCCTGTTTTTTTTCTTCTGAGAGTACCAGAAGTAGCAGCTCCTTGATTGCAGTAGCTTTGTTCTTTCCATTTATAAGAATAGAAACGAAAATTTTCACTATTCTGAGATAAAGAGCTCCCACAAGAGAACTCCTAATGATCACAATAAAAACAACAACAGCAAATGGAAGATAACAGGAAGGTTGGTTTGTGCTTTCTTTTAAGCATAGTACCAGTTTTGCAGCATGGCTAGAATAATCTTTTGGGAAGAAAAAAACATCAGAAGTTGGAATTAAGGACACATGAAAGAATAACATTACTCTGCAAACATTCACTAGCTCTGAAGGGGTGAAGGTGGGATAGAACTAGAAATGGGCCACAACCCAAAACTTTCTATTAATAACACACAGTTCCCCTTGCAACTCCATTTTATTAAAATGGTGCCTCACCTCTACCAAGAAGCAAGACTCCTTCTCCCCCTCTCCACCTGCTCCTAACCATTTTCCCCACTAGACCTCTTTAAAACACTGGCCTGGCAGAAAACAAGCTCATTAAACACACATGAAGAAAGACCAGGCTGTGCCATTGCCCCAGAGGCTGGGAAAGCTGCAGCCTAGGCAGGGCAGAGCCAGCCAGCCCTGAGCTTACACCTTGCTTGCTGTTTTACTGGGATCCTCTCTACCTAATCATTAATAGACAAAGGGAGAATTTCCTTAGGCTCATTCTGAATTTACACCCATTTCACTTCTCTAAAACCAATTTAGTTAAACCAGATCAGATGTTCTTATACTGACTTAGCTAAAATCAATTCCTAATTGATTAAAACTAACTTGAAATAAAATTGTCTAGGCTATAATAAAGGGTGTCCATGGCAATTTAAGTGACTGGATTTAAAATAACCCCATTAATTAAGCAGCTATAGCTGCTGAGCTTTTCATGGCTGGGTTTGCTTCCTCCTCTGTGCTCAGGAAGTATGTGGTGTGATGGAGATCAGGAAGGCAGCAAGCAACTCAGAGCAAAGCTTATAATGCAGGGAGCTAGGATGGAGATTTGGAGTCTGCTCTCAGCTTTCCACCCAGCCTCTTGTGTTCTTTGGCACAATACCCTCTCCGTCCATGCAGCTTACAAGTGAGAAGGCAAATTCCTGGGGCAGAAGCTGTCTTGTGATTGCAGGCTGCTTTGCCTCAAGGAGAATAAGGTGTTGTTTGGGCTTTTGGAGAGCCAGTGTTTACCAAATAGCTACCTTTTAAAAAGGATAAACACCATACCTCACCTATCTTTTTTTCTTTTTTTCTTTTTTCTTTTTTTCTTTTTTCTTTTTTCTTTTTTCTTTTTTCTTTTTTTTAAGCATGCATGTGTCTATCGGTGTGAAAGAAAATGAATCTGAAGGTTGCTTGTCTCCATTTCAAGCTTCTGTCATACTCTATAATCACATCCCGATGCAAGAAATATAAATTGCGGCCACAAACCTCCTGATGAAAGTCAGTTGCACTAGCTAGTGTGATTTCAGGTGCTAACGACACATTTGGGGACTCTTATAGGAAGTGTCTGTGGTGCAGCAGAACTTTAGCACCAGCTCACCATGTATAGTGGAGGGTCTGGGGAGGCATGAAGTGCTCTGCTCCTTTCTCTGTCTCTCCTGTATCAGTCGGAGGCCTTCTATAGCTGGAACGCACACGAGATTCACAGCACTCAATTTTTAGGAGACAGTTCTAATCTGTTCCTAAGGTACTCAAAACCTTTGCAAATATTTCAAAGGATAAAGAAGGCAGTGGAAGGCTTGGGTGCTCAAAGCACTGAATGTTTCCTCCCCGCAAAAGCAGTGCTCCAGAGCTTTTTGGATGGGGATGAGGGTGGCTTCACATTACTGCCTTTAATGAGGTGCATCCGTACAGGCTAACAGAAGTTAAGTAGATCACATCGTTCTCTCTGTGCTGTGTATCTTTCTTTTGCCAGCCCACAGGGAACTGAAAAATACTCAAACTGCTTGACTGCATATTCAGGACAGAAGCGAGACAAAGCTGGAAATGATTATGCAAACAACCCTGAATGCTGGATTTGCTGGTAAGACAGGATTCACATCCAGGCCACCCGCTCTTTGTTTCTGCAAAACCAGAAATCAGACAGTGATTTTCTCCAAAATAACCAGAATGTTTCTACGTCTACTTCATTTCCACATTTTGATTCCCTGCTTTGCCATCCAGCCCACACAACCTCCTTCCCCTCCTCCTGCCAATCACAGCTTCACACTCCTAACATTTACATTATTACATGGCATTAGCCATATAAGAAGGGTTCTCTTTTTTATTATGCTCCTCTTCAAATCAAGATCTTATCTTGACATCTGTACAGAACAATGGTAAGGGACTAATGGACAATTAAAAAACTATTCTAGTCAGTGAGGTATTTTTTCAAAAAATCCAGTCACTTCCTTTTACTTCCTTTTTTTTTTTTTTTTTTCCCCATCAGTAATATCTTTAGCTACTCCATAAATGATTTTAAAATATTTTTAATTTGATTCTTTTCATGAGATGTACTCAACTCCAATGAAATTCCAGTAAAAGATAAGTCACTTACTACTATCAAGTACCAATTTGAAGAATGATATATACATTTGTATCAACATATGTGTGTCGATATGTGCATGCACTCTTTGCACACTGAATTATCCATATATCAGAATTAGATCCAAGTCACACCATTCAAGCTAGATCCAAATTTGAATCCTGTCAAGTTTCAGAAGTGTTTGGATCTAAACTTGTTGCTCAACACACAACTGAAAAAAAAAAAAAGGTCCTATTCAAAATTAAGAATCCGTTTAAAGCTCTAACATTTCTCACCAGTAACCTTTTCCCGAGCAGCAATGACATTTGAGCTCTGCAGATGAGACACAGTTGCATGAAAAACACAGAAACAGTATGTCTCTGCTAACGTAACATCACAGGATGGCATTCAAATAAGCAACTAGAACTACTGCCAGCATAAATGAGCATATTCCCACTGAGATCCCCACCACGTGAAAACCAATACACCACGTAAAGGGACACAACAATTTCAAAATCACATTTGTATCCTTTGTTGTGAAAAGGAATAATACAAAGTCAATAAAGAAAAATGATAACACAATTGATTTTTTTAGCATTTGACAGGAATTTTTCTTTTTCCTCTGTGTAATCAGTGAACCCCATTTCTGTAGGTTTTTCACATGGTAACAATGGACTGTGTAACTTGGATGTGTCTAAACTATCAGAAATACTTCCAAAGGTAGAACAATGCCTTGAGTTTTGGAGCAGGAACTCAACTGCGGTCAATGCAGACAACACCCATCATGTGTCCAGCATAGGGAGCCAGTATCTTACCCCATTCTGTCACCCACAGGACACAAGCCCAACCCACAAACCTTCAGCAGCATCAAGGGCTGCACCACAACCCCTGGGGACAAGCAGAGGATATGTGGCACAGTGGCCCTGCCCCTGCACACCACACCACACCTTGGCTTTAATAACTGCAAATCTGAGGGCCACATTTAGTGTATGTGAAGTAGTTAGCCATGGAATCATAGAATGCTTTGGGAACTGCCAAAGTTAGGCACTTATAGCAGAGAGTTTGCTTAAGTTAAGCAAGGTGATTACTTCTGTCTAACATCCCTAGCCACAGACCGGTTCTGAACTTCAGGCAGGCTGCATTGCTCCTCTCATTCTGCGGTGCGGTGCGACAGCAGCCACGATGTCTGTGCTCAGCTCTACAACACTTGCTATGAAGGCCAGCCTTCTGCTTCCATCACTTTTATTTGCAGATTACCACAAGGAACTTCAAAAGTTTGCACTTGTATAATAAATACATAAATAAAGTGGTATGAATAACACTCCTGGGAAATCAGCAGTGAATTACCAGGTGTATTTCCTACTGAGGGGGGAAAAAAAAAAAAAAAAGAGAGAGAAAGGGAGAAGATAAATAACTGGGAGAGAATTATGTTCCATACCTTCCCTGGTCATGGAGTATTGACAGAATAAGAAGTGCTGAACTGTGGGCTGTTTGGAGACGCATTTGTCAGTCAGTGCACAACTTATCCGAATTCTGAGCTGCATATTTGGTTAAATGTTATTAGCACTCAGAAAGATTACTAGAAAACTGAGAGATTAAAATGATGTCTGAAACTAGTATTTCTGTCTGTTTTTCCCTCCTCTAGGTTATTTTTGCAAATCAGATGTTGTGAATTCTTATCTTGTCCCCGAATCAAATAATTCCAGTGAGTGGCACAGGCAGGGTTTGAAAGACGAATCTCCAGTGGTCTGCACCTCAGAGCTGTGGTTTACTCTCTCTTCTTGACTTTGAGGCAGATTTATTAACTCGGACTTAGGCTTCAGCCTCAGCTTCTGTTGTGGAGAGAAAAAAAAGGGTTGAAAGAAAACCTCAACATGGTCTAGCCAGACCTTGAAAAATTAGACCCACAGGAAAAAAAATTAAAAAAAATAAAAAAATAATACAATCGGAACTTGCAAAGACATTTTTTTTATTGGCCTTGTAATTTCCTCACTAAACACACTTTTAGCAGCCTACCCCTCTCAGAATCTTAATAATCTAGCGGTCCCTCATAATGGCCCCATTCATGGCTTTGCAGAGCAAAAGCACTGTGATATTGCAAACACAGGAACTCAGAAGATACAGCATGTTCCCGAGGAAGGGCTGCACACCCACAGATAGTTGGCAGAGGGAATTTGCTACTTGGAGAACATAATATAATACAAATATGTGGATCTTTCTTTCTTTCTTTCTCTTTCCTTCCTTCCTTCTTTCTTTTTTTTTTTTTTTAACTGAAGCTAAGAAGAGGAGACGCAGTGCCTAAAGTGTGTGTAAAGAAAAAAAAAAGCACTCTGATATGCAATTCTGAATAAAGCTGAGTATTATAGGTTCTCCATCTCTCTCCTCCACCATTTCCGACTGTTCATTGACTACCATAAATTAACATGACGTGATATATTGTATGGTCTGAAGACATTTTATGAGCTTTTGAAATCTTTTCCAGCAGGAAATGTGAGGCATCGTTTACTGTTCAGGCTTTTTTTTTTTTTTTTTTTTATTTGTTTAGAAATGAAGCACAGGCTGAAAATATTTCACCTGGATCAGAACAAAGAACAACAAGCTGGTCAGCATCCTTGCAAATTGGATGTTTTCAGAGATCCAAGCACATACTTCTGCAGATCCTCCCCATGATAACAGAAAGAAAGAGAATACAATTATATCAAGATGAAAACAACTGCAAAGTTTTCACAAGCTACTAGCTCTGAGATTCTGTTACCCCCGAAGCTCCCAATGATTTATGCTTTCTAGGTACTCCTTGCAATCAGTTTTTCTTCTTAAATTCAGACTTATTTAGACTTTGTCTAAATAAAACAGGGGGAAAAAAAGAAAATGAAAAAAAATTCAGATAGAAGCTATATCATATGCAAAATACAGCCCAGAAAATTGTTTTGTCACTTACATTAATTAAAAACTTGGTCAGAAAAAGCTGTAACTACTGAAATAAGCAATACAAGAGTTGAGTCTGAAAAAAAAAAAAAAAAAAAAATTGTTCTGAGGAAATATCACCTCTTTGGCGATAGTTTTAACTAATACACCTGATATTCTACTAGTCCCAGTTACTGTCCCCAGTCTAGTCATTTAATATTCACCAAGAGCTTCTGGATAACTTTATGAAGATCTACTGATTTTTATTTCAGCAGGAAGCCCGAACTGCCTCCAGAACTGGTGGGCTGGCCGAACACCATGAGCCATACTCCCAGCGGCAATGGCAAATCTGAACAAGCCTTATGGATGCATCCACACTTGAAGCTATAAGGGAAGAACATTACAAAACTTGTTTGGGGGACAGGGCTTTCTCCCAGGGCCCTGCTTTTAACTACCAGAGGTCACCCCGGCGAGCGTCAAAAGCCAGAGACACAGGGGCTATCCAGCAGTCTGTGTGTGAGCTTCATTAGGTATCACCTTTTGTTGGTTGTCCTTCAGGAACCTCATCAGGCAAGTACCAACCCACCACCACACTAGTGCCTTGTAAGAAAGCAAGGGAACCTAGGAGAAAGAAACAGCTTATTTCTGCCCTATGAAAAATGCCACCTCCAGAGGAGAGCGAGCCAATTGCCATATGCATGCCAGACTATGCAACTGCACCTGTCCTACACTGATATGGTACTGTCAATCTCCACATTTCATGAATAATAAATGCACGTGTTAAAGGAGAGGATTGCTGGAGAGGATAGATTGAAGGAAAGCATAAGTTAAATAGCAAGAAATGCATCTAATACTTGCATTTACCAGTTGAAGCCCAGAGTTTTGCATCACTAGGCAGAAAGAACAAATTGACCTCTTCACAGAAGTGGTGCACTGAAGATGTTTAATGAATTGCTTCAGAAACAGAATCAGTTCTAAGCTGAACACAGGTATCTCAGGGAGAAAAAAGACACATAAAAGCCCTGCGCAAACTGCTGACAGCACTAGCTATGCGAGAGACAATCAAGGTACTTAACGTTTTAAAACACATGCCTTGCATAATAACCGATGCTGCAGAATCCTCAGTTGCTCTTCCAGGCACTGAATGAAGAGCATCGCTACACTAGGATCATAAAAGACATCCTTTAAGTCTATTGCATAAATGCATGTGTTCTGACCTGGAGAAATGTTAACTTACATTCTTCATGCATCTAGGGGCTATTTTCCACCTCAGAAGCTGAGGGGAGCAGGTGAAGGGGGCATCATGCTATTGATCTTCTACCAATGTATTTAACTTTCTGTAGCTGCAGTTAGCACTCCAGTGTTAATGCCAACAGCAAAGGAACTACCTGCAGCATGCAGTGGGCTTGCTTCAGCCGTAAGCTTTGGGAAATCAGAAGTGCCTCTCGGCCCAGGGCTAATTATTTTAATGGCCATATCTGAAAGGGTGTGGATGAAGGAGAGAAGGGGAGGGGTGCCTGCAAGTTCAGACAGCGTTTCCTGCAGAAGTTACAAGTGGCCGATTTGTAATTCCCCTGAGCCATTGGTTCTGAGTCACGTCCCAACAAACACCATGTAGAATATACGCAGCACTTCTGATGAGTATTTCCATTAACAAGTGCTGTGCTCAGGTTGTGGGTGGTGAGGAAGCAGCCACTGCCCAGCTTCCAGGCCCTGTAGAGGCTGCTGGAGCAGGGACAGGCATTTTGCAAGAGTCAGTAGCTGCAAATTCTGGTAATAGCTTGTGGAACCCTGCGTTTCTGGGTCACTGGGTCAGGTCCAAAAGCATGGAAAAGTCAGCTCCATCTCTCCAGCAATCACCTGGTGCCTACACCACGTGAGGTCATTGCTTCAGTCCCATTCTTCCTGAGCAGCTGCTTGCTCTCTCACTGTGAACACACACCCTTGAGGACAGTCTCCTGAGAAAAGCATGGCAGCAAACTGACATATAGCATGAACTGCTCCCTGATCGCTGCAGAGCCTGATTTATATCAGGCAGCTGATGTGTCGTCTCACAGTAAATTACAATTGTCTTGAACTTTTGACCAACCTACCTCCACCCTGCCCACTAATGTGGCTCCACTGAGCCCATTTCACACACTTCTCACTGTTGCAGGTGCTATATATAAAAGGAGCCTCTGCTAGTAGAAAAACAGTCTCTCCTTTCCCCTACATACACAAGATCTGCACATGCACAATTCACAGCAAACAAGGGAAATGTTCAGTCCCAAAGCAACTGCAGGGCTCCCCAGCAATAACTTCAAATGGGCAAGATCTGGGTGCTTCCAGCAACACCCAGGCAGTGCCCATCACTGCCCCAGCATTTCCTCCCGTCTAATATGGCAGCAACTACCAAGCCTTAGTATCACTGAGTTATGATGGAGCTTCCTAAACTGTACTAGATGCAATTTTTTTTTGTTGTTATTACCTCCTCCAACACAGTTTGGGCTCGCAATATTAAGACAGCTTGGGTTTACATACAGAGGGAATACAAATAGCTTTCCTGCAAAATAAGTGGTGAAAACACACCATTCGACAGTGCTGTGTGGTTTACAGGATTTACAGTCTTTCGTTTGGGATGAACTGCACAATTCTCTTGCGGCGTTGTCATTATGAATAATGCGGCCACTCTAAATTCACGCTAATAAAACCTGAATGTATCACCTCATTGTTTGGCGCTCTGTATAGGAGAAACCCATCCATTAGCGAGGCGGGCACTGAAAACTCTTTGTGACAGGAGCAGTGCAGGGACAGCTTCACAGCAGCTATTCAGAGCCACTTTACAACTTCCTGAGCACAGCCGAAGCTGGGCTGCATGCCAGCAGTTTGGGAAAGGGCTGGCAGAGGAGATGGGCCACTGATTTGTAGATCACATGAATCCCCAGGCAAAAGAAAGAGGTAGTGAGAGTACCTGCTAGAGGGTACTTCTAGCATGCCCACAACACAACCTGTCTTCAACATTTGTTTCAGCCCATGTTGCCTTTTACAAGTCCCTCGGCAAAGCCATGTTACTATGATTGTGCACACCGGACAGCCACTCCATTTCTTTAGCTACTGCTTTGCTCTTGTTGACCACCATATACTGCATGGACGATCAGAAATGCTCAACCCTATGTGAAGCAGGCAGACTCGCTGCTAATAGGGACAGCCTGGCTTCCTGAAGCAGCGTGCTCTGAGCTCTGAGGCTGCTGACACAGTGGGGCAGGACTGCAAGCACAGCAGATCCTGCTGCCACCGGCCCAGTTGCAGCAGCATGGCTTATGCCCACAGAAGGCTCGTCTGCCTACTCAGAGCAGAGGTGAAACCAAAAGCAATGAATATCTGTCAGCAACACTATCTGCTCCCTAGCGAAAACCTACAGACTTCTTCACTAATGGCTGACACATGCTGCTTCCTGCATGTCCCATGACCAGGCTGGCTGGCCTCCATTTGTCCTGTCTCAAGCCACTTTCATTTGATGAATGCTTTAACCCTAGAGAGTTACCCAGGAATGTACTCAAACCACGTGTTACATTTCTTCTGCATGAAGATTTTAACAGATATCTTAATGAGTTCAAGTTCCTCCCTTTAAAGAAAGCCTCAACTTTGATTCTGGATTGCTCTTTTCTCCAAGCAGCAGTATTTAGCCACGCGAAACGGGCGTGTGGATTCACCCCACTGCTGTGGCACAAAGACAGCCCTGACAAAAAAAAAAAAGTTTAAATTGAACATTTTTTGGTGGATGAAAAATCTTGGCCCGCCTGAAGCCTTTGAAAGCCCAAAATGCAATGCAAATTAAAGTTCAAGGAGCCTAGAAAAAAAACTATTTTAGCTTTAGGCTTTCAACCAAGAAAAAAAGGAGTTAAAAATTTTATTTAAAATAGCAGTTCAATCATTTACTTTCTCAGTATTAATGAACACCTTCTGCATGTTTCTCCAGATAAGGCTGTGATTCATACAGCAGACATACCCCAGAAACTCAAAAGGTCAAAAAGATGTCAACAAAGAATTTTGTTAATATTGCCTAGAATCCACTCTGTTCCTTTGGCTATTTTAGTATCAGTAAATAACTCTTTACGTTTTCTGACCTAAGCAGTTCCGTCTGAGAAGTTTCCCAGCCTGGATGTTTCTCAAATGTTACCAAATGATTAAACACAAATCCTCAAATGAAGAGAGCGGGTTTTATTAAATATCCTAGAGCAGTGCTGTCTGCCCACACTTATGCCCATGTCTGGCTGCTGGCTGATAAACGCCTTGGCTTTAAGATATTACTTATTAGCATGCCTGTATATTTCCACCTCACACAGTCACCCAAGGGTGATTGCTATCTGTTAATTGAATTCTGTGCCAGCAACTGTGTCTTTGTGTGCCTGCCATTATAATTTCGAGGATTGTGACTTCATTTCCTATTTACAAGTTGCAGCATTNTGTAGCTATGTGGTAGGGGGTGGGTGGAAATCACGTGAAACGTACAGATGTTTCTGTTATTTTGCACTCCTTTACTCCATTTTGTCTTTCTTTTTTAAGGCAATTCTGCTTTTTAGCTGAAACAGAGCTTGTGTGGGGCTGTGATGGGAGAGGGGGCAGAGAAACTGAAAGAAGGGCTTACGTTCAGAGCAGAGCAAGATGTAAAAATGCTTGTGTCTTCTCCTTCCCTGCACTAGATTCTGTGTTTCAGGCTTACTGTGTTTGCACATAGACCGCACTTAATTCAAGCACCTTGCAGCCATTTACCATAACTGCCTTAATAACAGTGGTTTTTGGAGTATTTCTCCTATTATTTTAGATGAGAAAATGTGATACGGACATGACTTGACTCTCCCAAGACCACACTGTGAGACTAACCTAGGAGAAGAATCCAGCAGAAAACACAGGACCCCACTGATGTTTGAATGAAGCCTGGCATGTCTGACCCCTAGGCCTGCATCTTGGCAGTAACAACCCATGCCTTAACTAGCTTGTGCTGGCCTCCAAACAGAAGCTGAAGCTTTTTAAAAGACATCAGACCTTGTGAATGGCAAGCATAGGAAACTCCTGAACCACCAACCACAGCTGGCTGCTTTTGTGGGGAAAGCTGGTCTATAACCCCTTTCATAGATGCATTGGAATTCACCTTATAATCCCTGCTGGCTTTCTTACCTCCATTACATCTGTAGTAAAGTTGTTCAAGAACCTCAGTCCTTGGAAGATCAAAAGCTGATTTCTCTATTAAGATCCACAACAAGCAGCTAGTAAGGAAGTGAATGTTAAAAAGCTTGGAAGAGGTTGTGGCCACCTCAGACTAAGGGTCTACGGAAAACCAGTGGGATCTCTCTTATCCATCCAATTAATATTTCACAGGAAAAGCAGTCAAGCCTACAGTCAAACAAGCCCTTGTTGCAGTGTCCTCCTGTATGGAGGTGGATTTCTTACTGTCCGGGTTATGCTTCTGAGCATGCCTGCTGTGCACACTCGTGTTTTCAAACGTCTTCAGAGGCAGCACCTGAGTAATGAACTGGAGCTTCTCTATCTGGACGTCAGACGCTAGCAAAACACTAGTTATTTAGTAGGAAACACTATGAAAGCATTGCTTTTTAATAAGATTCCCAGTATTCCCTGGGGCCTGTCTGCATGAGAATCTCCTTCATTGTTTTGCTGCACCATTTTCTACAGCCATAATGTGCTGAGCTGCAAGTGAATTAACATAAGCACCCCAGGAAGTTATAAAGTGTTTTGTGAACTGAAAATAAAAGATTCATTTTAACAGCCTGGGAAATCTTTACCCAAGTGATATTACTGTAGTCCAACCTGTCCCCAGTTTAAGAACACTTTTCTTTAGTCTGGCTTTTATTAAAAGGCAGAATGCATATTGCTATAAATTAGCTTAAGAAATAATCTTTGCTTGAATTATTTGTATTAGTCACTGATTCAGCTAGCACTAAAAAATTGGCTTCAGATGTCCTCCTTTTGTCTTACAAATCCTCTATAAATTATATTACTTGGAAAATGAAATACAGTTACTGTTTTCAGTGAAAAAATACTTCCAAGGACAAAATCTTTGCAATATAATATATGGAATTAAGGATGACATCTGTGATTGAGATCACTCAACCTAATCTGTAAATTTATTTTGGCTGTTTAGAACTTTATCCACTCAAACTAATCTTTTTTTTAGGTTGGGCATCACCCTCATGACAGTTATACATTGTGCTGAAATTACATTTCTGGAATTTGTTTGCTTTCTTAAAATATAGGAAAGTATTGTGTGTTCACAAAGGCCATTAAAAACATACTTCTAATAATCCTGCTCATAATCATATTGGACAGTATCAGAATTAACAGGGTTGAAATATCTCAAGGTGATTGTGCAGGTGATTAGATAATATTCAACACCTGAATAGTAAAAATAAATAATATATGCTCTGAAACCAAAGGAAAAGAAATCAGGTCCACAGTGAAACAACAGGCAGTGAGAAATAGCTTCTTCAGATTATGAAATCCTTACTTTTTTTTTTTCTCTCAAAAATATTATCATATACAAAATGTTCCTACCAAACATTTCAATTCTGACAAAGAAGCATTTCCTAGTGGAAAAAAATATTCTGGTCAAAAACCTTTCAACAAAATGTACTTCAGATTCAGGCTTTGATTATATATGAGAACACAGTGATCTTTCAAATGTCTCAAATGCAAAATTAGTCCTGCTCAGTGCACAGCTCTGGACTTAGAGGTAAATTAATGCAGGGTGTTCTTTTGCTGCAAGCTCCTGCTATTGGAATGGGAAACTCAGACACATGCTCACTAAGCCTGGTCAGTTGCTTAGGTGACCAAATCCAGGGAAAAGTTCTTGTCTGAGAAACATTGCAAATTTGGCCTTGGTCTGATCCCAAGGCTTGGCCACAGCCTGGGGCCTTGGCCAGAGACACAGTCATACACGCTGAAGGCTCTCGGGAGACCATCAGAATCTGACCAGTAAAGGCCATGTTATAAAACACAAACAGATAACTGTGGATTGAATTAGGATTGTACCTTAACTCTGATGTTCCATGGATCTCAGTGCTTGGCTTTGCGATGTTGATATCTCTGGAATCTGTAATTTTTGTTGTATAATTGTATATAGTGCATAATTACTCATAATTCATTACTGCACATGCAGCACTGCAGACAACGTTTAGACACTAAATCTCAGCTCAGTGATTGAATAGAGGATACAGTAAAAATAAATATCCATGTATTTCGTAAATATTTGCATAATGAGCTATTTAAATGCAAGAGATTCTAACATATGTAAACAATTGGAAATACTGTATGTGTGTAAGTCTAAAGTGGATGAAAAAATATACACAACTCCCTCTAAAATTGTATGATTTAGCAGTCAAACACAGCATATTTTCTAAGGTTTTATGTATTGCAGTACTACAGACTGTAAATACCCATTGTATTAAAAACATGTTGCTCGGTACAATTAGTCTGTGAACTCTGTGGCTCAGAGCCTTGGGTGACAAAGACAGCGGAATAAGTGCATGTTAGTTATTGTCCAGTTACGGTGAAATGTCTTTGCAGTCCTCATTCGACAACAAGCACCAGAGGAAATAAGTTTCCCATCGGTACAATGCTGCCACAGAACATGATGTGGAGCTTCTCCTGCAGAACTCAACGTGCAGTAGTGCATGCAATGGGAAGTGCAATGGGAACCCAGAGGGCAGCTCTGCCAAAACACATCACTTGCTTCTTGTGATCACAAGTCTGATACCTGTGGACCTGTGTGTCAAATGGCACCTTAAAGAGACCCTGCGAGCCCAGCCACAGATTAAGGGGTTCAGCTTGGTTTCTGCAGAGAAAATGTAATGGTGGAAGATGGAGGGAACAATAAGAATTTAAAGTGAAAGCTTTTCTTTGTGTTAATAACCAGCCTGAGCTAGCTGTCAAGGAGAGGAACAATGAGCATTGTACTTAGTAGCTAGGCTGCCTACTGACTAATTACTACCTTTGCAGAAACCAGCTTCTGCACTAAGTACCAGAGTACTCAGATCATATCCACAGTCACACCCCCGAGCTTGCACCAGATTAGAGAAAATAGGTAGTGGACTGTTGCTTCCATCTCCCTCAGGCTCCAAGGCTCATGCATATCAAAGTACACTGCCAACAAGATGCATCCCACCTCCTTTGGAGCAATCCGCATTTCCAGCATTTCCATTCACCAGTGGTGAAGACCCAGGGGAGGAATGTGTGGCTGCAGAGCTCAGAGGTGGCCCAGGGGCAGCATCCACTGCTCCTGTGAGGAAAGCAGATGACTGGCATAGCCAGGAGGAGGAGGACAAGGGTGTGCTGTTCTGAGCGGGACTTATCAGTCATTATAATAGAATAGCACATGCTATTCCCTCATTCTCCCCAAATCATCTAAGTGCCAGGCCTACATCAGAGCAGCTGCTGATGGCCACCTGGCCAACCATCCAGAGACCTCAGGGTGACAGGGACATCCCAGCAGCACTCCCTTCCCAGGTGACACCCTGCCGCCTTGGCCATGCTTCAGCCTACAGAAAGACCATCGCCTGTGTCCTAAATGGCATCCATTGTAACGCCCCAGGCCCCGGACCTCCTGGCACCTGAGCGGTTAATAAATGTTTGAGTCACTGGGGAGCTAATTTAAGATGGCCCACAATAACTGGGTGTATCAAATATTTGGCAGGCTGAAGAAATAGAAGATGATCTGGGATGCCTTTGGCTGGGTGTGGGTGTTTATGTGAAGCACAGGGAGCAGTTTTTGACTCACAGGCTAAGTTAGCTGGGCCAGATTTAAGGCAATGGCAACTTCAGTATGAATTTTGGGGAGGGAAGAAATAAATGTCATTCTCTTCTATGGGGCATTTAGTTTCAGCATTAAGCTCAAGCATATTTACATCAGTAATATTCCCAGTCATCAGACAGCTCTGAATTTTTAAAGCCTCCCTTTTGAACACCTACACTACATTTCAGACATGTTGTGTCCAATTCATGACAAGCCCTACACCAAAAAGAATGTTTTCTGCCCAGGCATTCCACGTGTTTGGAGGCAAAAAAAGAGTTCTTTGAAATGCCACATGCGAGAAAGCCATTTGGGTTGTGGGGGAGAGCCTCTCAGTGTGCAAACCACAATCACAGTCATATTTCTTGTGCCTTCCAACAATCAACCCACAAAGCTAACACCACTCAGAAATGCTTTTAAGAGATCTCCTGCTCACCTGTAATAAAGATAACGTTTACACTGCTGCTCCTTGTTGAGCAGCTGTTCTTAAAACTGAGATGTGTTCTTGACTAACCTGTTTCCAAAGGAAGCTTGAGCAATAAAAAAGCATGCCTTCTGAAGACAGAGGAAAAAGGTCAGTCAATTAGTATTCCACTCATTTCTCGAAGTCTCATAACATATTATTACTTAAAAATTATTACTAAATTAATCTTTAATTAATACAGGGTACTTTTGCATAAAAAAATCTCCCTTTCCTTTTTTTCCACTCAAAAATAAAGGTTATGAAATGAAATTATGCCAGTAGTAGAAAGCACCTCCACAGACAAATGTGTGGGCAGTAAGCACTTTTGACAAAACCTATATAACTTATTTATTCTATATATCAGACTCTTTTCCAATCTTCTTTCTCACTGTCCTTACTTGTGTCTAGTCTAGTCTTCTTCCAAAGTACTGTTTCCCAGAAACACCTTTCAGGAATTAAATGCCAGACCATTACCTCCCAGAACACTCTCCAGAAGTGAAAAGCAGAGGAGGGAGAGAGGACATCCACAGATAGCATATGCATGGGCAAAGTTCTCCTTTGTACTTGTTCAAGCGCCACACATAGCCACTCGGACTGGCATGCCTCCATCCCCACAGACTTTCTCCCTTCGTTACTGGGAAGCCTCGTACAGTGGACAATTTCTTCCCAACGGAGGCACCTCCAGACCTAGACCTCCCCCTGCCTGCTGCCTCTCCCATCTCTTCCCCTTCTCACCTCCTGAAAAGCACCAGGGACATAAGCCATTGGTCCTTCCCGGAGCCAGGTGCCCGGAATAGCCTTTCAGGCACTGGCTGGGCAGAGGCAGGCAGCGCCTGTGCAGGAAGCGGGAAGCAGCAGCTGCACCGCCGCGAGCTTGCAGAGATAAGCAAGGCTTCTGTCAGAGGTCCTCTGTGCAGCTGCATGCTCTACATGCCTCAGGACAGCTGTGCATTAAGGCCAATGCTAGTCTTTAACAGCAAAATCGTTTAAGCAGCTGCTTAAAAACATCCCCCCTACCTTGACCTCCTTTTGCCATCTCTGTGCTCCTTTACCATACAACCAGGACTTTGGAAATTGTTCAACAAAAGCTGTCTCCAAACGGAGCAATGTCCATCTCCATGGGCTGGACATGGCAAAAGGTCCCCCGCTGGCAGGTCTGAGTTTTGTGGAATTGGTTTCAAACATCTATGTGCCCTGATGTTTCTGAGAGTGAGGATAAAACTGACTAAAAGCAATCAGAAATAGAGATTTGTTGTTCAAGCTGAGGAAGGAATGATAGTGCAATTTGAAAAGCAGATGATCTGGGTCTACACCAATAGCTCTTTGTAGTCCATCAGCTGAAGGTCTAATTGAGGCTGTACAATTATCGTCTCACTATATGAAATGAAACATGCATGCCCTCAGTGGTTATCATTGCTGAAAATCCAACTGGGGAAAGAGCTGACATACAAGGCAGGATCAATTTTATTTGTAATGTTTTTTAACATTTCATCTATTCATTTAACTGGCTGAAGCGGGTGGAAATAAATATTATGTTAGCAACTGTATCACGGAATGAGGCTTCGCTTTTGATTAAAATAATAAAGATAAACAACCATTACCATTTTATGGATATCGTAATTTGTTCCACATATATTTTTTCAACAGTGCAGTGTAGTAAAATGTTTGACTGGTAAATAAAGATGTCTATAAACCTCTAGAGACACCTTCAGAGCACCTGGACAAAGACTGAAGAATGTCCTTGCATTCTGTCTTAATTATCTTGTAATATTTAACATAGGTCTATATAAAAAGATATGCACATGCATAGAGTATCACATGCAATTATTGCTTACCCTACACATCACTTCCGTATAATAAAAATGTACTAAAAGTATTGATTTTTCAAACCTTATTATGCATTGATCTGTTTCTTGTTTTACTGATATTAACAGTATTTGCCTCCACATCAAGTTTACTGCTGCTATTACTACACAGTGCAAACTGAAATCACAAACCAAGATACAAGTTCAGGTTCAGACAGCAGTTCCAGAGTTCCCCATCACAGAGCAGTAGAGCAGTTTGGAGTTCATGTTTAAAGAACCGGAAAGATAAAAGCTTAATTAATGTTTTGTGGGTTTTTCTTTCATTATAAAATGTGGAATATATGCAACAAGCCGGAGGCAAGAGAACATCAGCTATTACATGATATCACGTAATTTGATCTCTTAAATCTCAGGCATTGGTAATATTACTGATGTAAATAAATAAATAAAACAAGATAATGTAAAAATGTGACATGCAACATGTCTAGAGGCCTTGGTTCTGTTTTAAACCTATGAACCTCAGGTAAGGATCAAGACTTTTCCAGTGAAGTTTTTACCCACTGGGTGTTTATTTTTCTCCAGTGTAATTTGATGCTGCTGTTGGTTTTGGCATTAATACATTAAAAGTTAAATTTATGTCAGCATGAACAGATCAACTATCAGCTGTTGCTATTAACTTTGACATCAAAATCATTAAGAAATTGCCATCATGTAAATTAATTATCAGAATTGTATTGGCATGAATGCATAATGATATTACTCATGCAAATAATTAAAGAAAATGCACAGTGAAAAACACATTAGAATAATGGCATAAAATGTCATTATTCTGGCTTCTTGACAACTAGGCACTATTAGTTTTCAGCACAGTGAACTTTAAGGTTAACAGAAAGAGACAGGGAAGTCCAGTGCAGGGCTAAAGCTGCTCTTATTTGTGCCTGTATTTGTTCAGCGTACAAGACTGTAGGAATGAAACCCAACATTTTTAAACTCAACAAAGGAAGCTTTTTACATCACTCCGGGAGAGATTAAAAAAAAAAAAAAAAAGGAACAACAAAGCAGCAGAATGACTTATAGTGCTGTTGTCCAAAGATATATGTTCTTTTGTTGTTGCCAGTTTCAAGTCTCAAAGGACCTCCAGCACAGAAATGCTGCTGTTATTAAAATGCTAGGATCTTCCTGAGCACTGGGGAGTAATAATTAACCTGAAAGTATTTAGGTTATCTCCGTCCACCCCCTACCCAAAAGGCAATTATTACTGATCAGTGTGCAGGGAGAGAGAGTGGGGGTTGCGGTGCATGTGTGCAGTCTCTTCATTTAATGTGCAATGGACTGAGGTAGCTTTTTCGTCGACAGCACAAGCCTGTCCACTCCAATAGAACAAACATTACTAACGACTCCGTGGTGCACGCCAGCTTACTCACCAGCTGGACACATATCTCTTAAATGTCTCTCCCCATTCCCTCACAAGCCAAAAGAAGCGTCTCTCAGTCCGTCATGGATTCGTTCTTGAACCAGAAATGATACTCTAGGAATAATGCAAAAAGGCAGTTGTTTCCCGGGTTCTTGCCTTCCAGCTCCCATCTTTACTAGATTTAGGAAACAATCCCCACCCTACCTCAGAATCAGGAGTTCACATCCTACAAACAAAATTCCATGCTTTAAAAGTTAAAGCACGGAGAAGAAAAGCCATGTATAACTTCCTGTAGAAGGCAACTCGACATGACACTCGAAAGGAGTATCTCCAGGGTAAAGAAGAGGGCTAGGAAACAGGGCATCTGTAAGATGTTCTTGGTCCCATCTGTGTTATTCTACATAATTTCAGGCAAGTCACTTAAATGTATTGCTTTAAATTCTTCCCTATTGCCAAAGTGAGAAGAACAGTGCCTACCACAAAGAGATGTGACAAAGGCTCCGCAATAAAATAAATTTTAAAAAATCCTTATATTAAAACTTGTGAAACTGCCTAAGCATGCACAAATAGCCTAGATGTTTCAAGAAAATCTTTACAGATCCATTTCTGCTCTAACACACAAGTTCTGCAGCTGAGGCTGCCAGTACAGGCTCCTGCATGTCTGAGGAGTCACTTCTACACCTCAGCTTGGACCCTCCTTGTCACTGCACTTTCTAGTCTTGACATAACGAACCTCAATTCAGACATGGAGCATGTGGGCAGGCAGCCTAAGCCTCAGCAGTGCCCAAAGGTTGGGATCTCCTGGCAGTTCAGAGCTTATTTTCTACAGTTTGCCTTGGGGTATGAGGAGAAGAACAGAGCAAAGTTTTGGAGGTCAGTCAAGATCTCTGGCAGCAGTTTGGATCATAATTAATATCAGGACAGTGGCAAATGTAATTAAAAAAAAAAAAAAAAAAAACTAGGAAGAAAAGTAAGCTGAGAGCAAACCATTCACCATTCCACACANTTTTCTTTAAATTTTGTAACATGCCTTAGGGACGGCTAACTTTTCAGGTATGCTGTGACTTTTTATGGTGATATACTGACATTTTACTTGAAACAGTTTGTTTAATGATGCCCTGAGCCTCTTACTTCTGTTTAAAAATCCACGCTTTGCTTCTAATCCATCAACAGATAGGTCAAACTTGTACCTATAATTTAAAGTTATGTTAATAAGATCTATGACATGTCTTGCAACACTTTATTGATCATATGTAATGTATTATAAGCATCATGAGCTTCCAGAGCTGCTGTCACTCAGGGATTTTGCGCATAAGGTATTACATCTCAAAAGCATGCCGCTGCAGTGAAGAAAGAACTTTAAATAAATAGGCTGGCACAGTTCTGCCTTCAGAGGGACAGTCTATAAATTCAGAAACAAGATTTAGTGTGTAACTGGAGCCTGAATCAACACAGGACATACACTGTATAACTGAGAAGGGACACACCACGTGGCCGGGTGTTTATAGTGTGGGCAATGTTGTAACACAGAGGTTGCTTTGCAGGCGCATCTTTTCCTTTTCCAATTACGCTGATTGCCACCTCCCATTTACAATCACATACCTGCACCGATTTTATCTGCAGTAATTGCTGCATGATAAATTTATATAAGGAAAATATTGAGTGTCTGTTTAGTGCCTTATAATGTAATTTACCAGCTGGGGAAAAAAAAAAAAAAAAAAAAAAAAACAAGAAGTA